>JBBDGP010001333.1:2482500-2553365 GCA_037952835.1 Lithobates septentrionalis | reverse complement strand
GGTGATTTGTGCTAGGAGGGGAGATTTGGGGGGGGGGGGCGTGCTATAAAAGTAATATGGTAGAGGGGAAATATTTATTTGGGGGGGATTTGTGCTAGGAGGGGAATATTTTTTTTTAGGGGGGTAGGGGGAATTGTGCTAGTAGGGATGATTAGGGGTGACTTGTGCTAGGAGGGGAAATGTGTGTGTGTGTGGGGGGATTTGTGCTAGGAGGGGAGATTTTTGGGGGGGGGTTGTGCTATAAAAGTAATATGGTAGAGGGGAAATATTTATTTGGGGGGATTTGTGCTCGGAGGGGAAATGTGTGTGTGTGTGTGGGAGGATTTGTGCAAGGATGGGGGGATTGGAGGAGGAGAATTTATGCTGTAAGGGGGGATTTGGAGTGGGGGAGAGGACTTGTGCTTGGAGGAGAAATTTTAGGGGTAGAGGATTTGTGGTGGGAGAGGGAAGTTTTTTTTTTTGGGGGGGGGGGGGGTGGAAATTGTGCTGGGGACATATAGGGAGACAGAAGATTTGAGCTATGTGCTTAGGGGGTGAGCTTGCAGATTAGTGCTCGATTTTTTTTGGGGGGGGGATTTTCGCTGACGCATAATGCTCATACATCTTGGGGGGGTGGCAATTTGGTATGTTTGCCCTGGGCTCTAAATTACCTTATCCCAGCACTGGCCGGGGCCATTGGGCTTCTGCTTCTGTCAATCACAGCCAGTGAGCCAATGAGGAGAGTGCAGGGGTGGGGCTGTGACACACTCTGTGTCTGAATGGACAGACAAAACAAAGACTCAGGAACGAGCCTGCTCAGGTGCCCCCCATGGCAAGCTGCTTTGCTGTGGGGGGCAATCGACAGGAGGGAGGGGCCAGGAGCGCCGTCGGGGCGACCCAAGAAAAGGAGGACCGGGGCTGCTCTGTGCAAAACCATTACACAGAGCAGGTGAATATGACATGTTTGTTACTTTTAAAGAAAAAAAAAACTCAGCCTTTAATATAGTTACATAGTAGGTGAGATTGAAAAAAGACACAAGTCCATCAAGTCCAACCTATGTGTGTGATTATATGTCAGTATTACATTGTATATCCCTGTATGTTGTGGTCGTTCGGGTGCTTATCTAATATCACTTTAAAAATCTACAATTACATACAATTATATGTTATTAAAACAGGTTTCCATAGTTTATTCATTCATTCAGCCATATCAATTTAAAACCAACAGCCGGGTGATGATGTAGCCACACAACTTAACCACCATGAGTAGTCCCATATGGGCAATTACAAATGCCTTCATATGGCGGGCAACCCCAATGGTTTTCCATTCATAGTTATATAAGTTTTCATCAAGAAGATGGCCGTTGTCCTTCAACAGTTGTGACATGTATGTACACTTACATTTCTGATCTTTCCACCATGATATGACCCCCTGATGAATACCATAGTCCCCCTTTATCACAGTGCCATCAGAGGCTCCTTATATCAGACCCCCCCCGTACATCAAAGTCTCCCCTTATATGAGAGTCCCCATGAGAACCCCTTTACACCTCAGTCTCTCCTACATCAGAGTTCCCCCTCACATCAAAGTCCCTAACAGAGTTCCCTCTTACATCCGGGTCCCCATAAGAGTCCTACCTTACATGAGAGGGCCAGAAAAAAATCTTGCAGTGGCCCTCAATTGGCCCACTGGCTGTAGTTTGGAGACCCCTGGTCTAGGATGTAAAGGATAAGCTGCAATTCTTGCCATATTCCTGGCTCCCCAATGCTTCCTTCCTGCCATTTGACTTGTCCAACAAGGCCACTCTTCTTCACCAGTGGTGCCTTTCCTATCCAGTCCCCTGTGTTCATGTAAAAGAGCGGCCGTTACGTACAGGACCTGAAAGACTGTGGCTGTCACTGTAGTAGTGTTGAGGACTACAATGATTCTCCTTTTCCACAACCGTCCCACAGGTATGCAGTATGTATATGTACATTGGTCCACGTTGGTTACTTGGCACCATCCACAGACAGCTTAACCCTTCAGTTAGGACACAGAAATTGAATCCAACAGAATTTTACTTCAGCTAATTGAAGTACAGATGATGTTTTTCCCGTTTTTTTGAAGTGTAAGAAGACAATGCCATTCCTAAGCCCTCTCTCTGTAAATAACTGATACTGACTGAGGGAACATGGAAGAAATGGGGCGAGTCTGGCTAGGACTAGACAACATGGAAGAAGTGGGGCGAGTCTAGCTAGGACTAGACAACATGGAAGGAGTGGGGCGAGTCTAGCTAGGACTAGACAACATGGAAGGAGTGGGGCGAGTCTAGCTAGGACTAGACAACATGGAAGGAGTGGGGCGAGTCTAGCTAGGACTAGACAACATGCAAGAAGTGGGGCGAGTCTAGCTAGGACTAGACAACATGAAAGAAATGGGGCGAGTCTGGCTAGGACTAGACAACATGGAAGAAGTGGGGCGAGTCTAGCTAGGACTAGACAACATAGAAGAAGTGGGGCGAGTCTAGCTAGGACTAGACCAACTAGCAATAAACAGGAGGGGGGAATATAACAAATTACATAATAAGTTGGCATACTACAAACAAAATGAAATTTTGCAGTTCCATACAAGACATAAAATAATACACTTTATTACCAAAAGTATTGGGACACCTTCCTTTACACGCACATGAACTTTTATGGCATCCCAGTCTTAGTCTATAGGGTTCAATTTTGAGTTGGCCCACCCTTTGCAGCTATAACAGCTTCAGCGCTTCTGGGAAGGCTGTCCACAAGGTTTAGGAGGGTGTCTATGGGAATGTTTGACCATTCTTCCAGAAGCGCATTTGTGAGGTCAGGCACTGATGTGGATCGAGAAGGCCTGGCTCGCAGTTTCTGCTTGATTTCATCTCAAAGGTGTTTTACTGGGTTAAAGTCAGAACTCTGTGCAGGCCAGTCAAGTTCCTCCACCCGAAACTCGCTCATCTGTGTGTTTATGGACCTTGCTTTGTGCCCTGGTGCGCAGTCATGTTGGAACAGGAAGGGGCCATCCCCAAACTGTTCCTACAAAGTTGGGAGCATGAAATTGTCCAAAATGTCTTGGTATGCTAAAGCCTTAAGATTTCCCTTCACTGAAACTAAGGGGCCGAACTCAACCCCTGAAAAACAACCCCACACCATAATCCCCCCCTCCACCAAATGATTTGGACCAGTGCACAAAGCAAGATCCATAAAGACATAGATGAGCAAGTTTGTGGTGGAGGAATGTGACTGGCCTGCACAGAGTCCTGACCTCAACCCGATAGAACACCTTTGGTATGAATTAGAGCGGAGACTGTGAGCCAGGCTTTCTCGTCCAACATCAGTGCCTGACCTCACAAATGTGCTTCTGGAAGAATGCTCAAACATTCCCATAGACACACTCCTAAACCTTGTGGGCGGCCTTCCCAGAAGAGTTGAAGCTGTTATAGCTGCAAAGGGTGGGCCAACTCAATATTGAACCCTACGGACTAAGACTGGGATCCCATTAAAATTCATGTGTGTGTAAAGGCAGGCGTCCCAATACAGGGGGTCCCCGGGTTACAAATAAGTTAGGGACTGTAGGTTTGTTCTTAAGTTGAATCTGTTTGTAAGTCGGAACAGGTACATTTTTTAAGTGTAGCTCCAGCCTAAAAAACTATTTTTAAACTTTTTGGATAGCATAGGGAAGGGTTAACACCCCTGTAACATTTGTTTTGCTGTGTGTGCCCCTGTTCAGAAGATTTCACCTCACTTTCTGTCCCAATGACAATTGGATTTTGAAAATTTTGGGTTGTTGTGGAAACAAGCCTTGGTGATAAAGCATCAGTGGAGGTACCTTTTCCCCATAACAGCTCTTACAGGAGTGAATTTCCCTTCCTAGGGGTAGATTTCCTCTCACTTCCTGTTGTCTCCCTCCATTTGTAAGTAGGAGTCGTTTGTAAGTCGGATGTTTGTAACTAGGGGACCCCCTGTACTTAATATAGTGTACTTATAAATGAGCCAGAACAATCTAGAAGTCTCATTTTATCCACGAGCAGCTGAAGCCAATTCTGTCCTACAGAACAAGTCCCGACTGTCATTTTGACAGCTGTAATTTGGCAAGGATAGACTACAAATAACTTCAAATTGTGTTGAAGTTCTGTACTATTTTTATATTGCTGACTAGAGTTTAGCTTTTAAGAATAAAATATACACCCTGTTGGAATTTTTTCAAACAAACCTCGGCGGAAAACAAGATAATTTATGTGTTTTAACAAAACTCAGGTTTTGAAAGCAATCCAAGAAAATAGTAAATGATGTACTGTGGATTGTGCTTTATTGACGTTTGTTTGTTTTTTTTGGCATTTCTGCTTGAATATTCAAAGTGAACACGGCCTTGCATTGCTAAGGGAGCTTTTCTACCTTAATAATATATAGCCTTTTCAACTTATAATTATTTGCTTTTACCTATAATATGTATTGCCACCAACAACATTTAAGGGAGTTCTATAAACTGAGTGTGACTTTCGCAAGCACTAAATATAGAATATTAATTAGTACGCTCTCTTAAGACCATATGGTATTCCTAACCAGCGCAATGAAGTGTTACTCAATTACAATGTATAATTTAGTAACAAGAAGGTGGTGTGTTTGGAGGTGCTTATGGTTTTTCAGCCTCCAGACATGAAATCGCAATCCGAATGGAAACCTTTTACCTTCCCCCATAATTATTAGCTGTGGCTTAGAGCTATAATAAACATCTTATTAGAAAAAGTAGTTCACTTTGTTACCAAGTACTTGGCTCCAGTTCCTGTGTCTATTCAAATAATATTATGAGGCAGTGATCTACAAACTGTGGCCCAGGTGGTGGATGTGGCCCTTTGCTTGCCTTTATCTGGCCCTTGTGGCACTATTCCTCCCTACCATTGCTCCCACTGATACCATTACTTTCACTAAAACCAATGATGGGGTACTACCAGGGGCGTTACTGGAACCTTCAGGGCCCTGGTGCAAGAAACCATTATGGGCCCTCCTGACGCCCCCCCTTCCATCCGACCCCAGGCTTCCAATTTTGGGAGGGTGTCCATGGATATCCTCGCAGAACTCTGCCTCCTGTATGCCCCTTGGGATGTGCATCCAGCGCAATCATGGCAGCCCTTCACCATGTGATTAGCTGATCACATGTAAACAGACCTTTGGGTATCGGCAGCCCTTCCCTCCCACACTGTGTCTGAGTAAGGAAAGGAGAGGCGTTAACTACCAAGAATGTCATTAAATTGTTTACACTGATAATCAGTGCTGCCTACCAGTGCCACCTATCAGTGCTCTTCAATGCCACCTATTAGTGTCCATTAATGCTGCCTATCAGTGCCGCCGATCAGTGCTACATTTCAGTGCTGCCTATCATTGCTCATCAAAGCTGCCTATCAGTAACACCTATCAGGGCCTATCAGTGCCGCCTATCAGTGTTTATCAATACCGCCTATCAGTGCTGCATTTCAGTACAGCATATCAGTGCTCATCAATACTGCCTATCAGTGCCCATTAAGTCCGCCTATCAGTGCCACCTATCAGTGCCCATCAATGCTGCCTAACTTTGCCCAGTGCCGCCTATCAGTGCCCATCAATGCCGCCTATCAGTGCCCCTTAGTGCCACCTATCAGTGCTCATCAATGATGCCTATCAGTGCCACCTATCAGTGCTCAATGCCTATCAGTGCCGCCTATCAGTGGGGTTCTACAAAGTATTGACTCAGGGGGGCGCCATATAAATGTACCCCACACTTTTCATATATTTTTTACAAAAATTGAAAACCATTAATCATTTTCCTTCCACTTTACAATTATGTGCCACTCGTTTTTGGTCTATCACATAAAATCCCAATAAAATATATTTACGTTTTTGGTTGTAACATGACAAAATGTGTAAAATTTCAAGGGGTATGAATTCTTTTTCAAGGCGCTGTATACTTTTTATCCTTTGCTGCATCTTAGTGCTGCTGATCTCCTGAAACCTTTTTGTTCAGGCTCATGTGACAGAGTGACAATGCCAGAAGCACACAACACAAAAAAAAAAAAAAAAAAAAAGAAAACCCTCTGCAGGGAACAAGCCGAAAAATTGTGTTTCTGAAAATCTGAACGTACGGTTAACATTTACTGGATTCAACAGACTGGAAAACCTCCAATGTGGCAATGGCAGAAATGTGGCGTCCTGTCAGTCTGTGCTCACTAGCACACCCTATGGCTGGGGTCACGACCTCCAAACGTTTCTTGCAGCCACTTAGCAGTCTTTCTGTCATTGCGATAAGATTTTGTCCCCCGCTCTCTCACTTGGCAAACCCTTCAGGCCCACTAACCATCTTATGTCATTTTGTATAGGCTTTATGTTTGACATCTACATACAGATTGTCAGTCACATCCAGCAAAGAAAAAGTAACTGATAATTATGTGTAAGAATATGTTGTGCTCGTGTTAGGTGCCTGAAGAGGTTGTGTTAGTGTTTCACCTAGAACAACCTTTCTCAACCTTTTATTTTTTACCATGGAGGAACCCTAGAAATAGTTTTCAGGTGCATTGACATGAAGGAGTAGGCTGTAGAGAGTTTTAAATAAAAGAACAAAGGATATGTTATGCCTAATAATCATGAAATGAAACTAATTTTAAAAATAACAGCCAAAAAACAAACAAAAAACAAAAAAACACACACAATTAAAACTGTAGTGACCCCTTATATTGGTGGCCTTGTAGAAATAAGCCTTTGCATTGGTGACCAGTGTATAAGTAATACTTCAGATCCAGATTCAGAATACTTTATTTATCCCAAAAGGAAATTATTTACACAGGTGTTCAGAAGTGACCCCTTTCATTGGTTGTCAGTGTAGGCTTGACGCCTTACTGTACATTGGTAGTCGCTAGTCAGTGTAGACTTGACCCCTTACATTGGTAGTCAGTATAGAAGTGATTCTTTGCATTGGTGGTGAGTGTGGAAGTAACACTTAAATTGGTGGTTATTGTAGACATGCCCAATTACATTGATGGTGAGAGTAGAAGTAACCTCCTTCATTGGTTGTCAATGTGGAAGTAACCTCTTGCGTTGGTGGCCAGTGTAGAAGTGACTCCCCACATTGGCAATGGTGGCCAGTGTAGAAGTGATCTTCAAATTACTTGTCATTGTAGACATGACCTCTTGCATTGGTGATCAGTGTGAAAGTGACCCCTTACATTGGTGGCCGTGTAGAAGTAATCACTTACATTGGTGGTCCCTTACATTGGTGGTCACTGTGGAAGTAACACTTATGCGCTGTAGGATTTTCCGACATAGAATGTTGGATGTGAGCTTGTTGTCGGAAAGTCCGACTGTGTGTATGCTCCGCCAACAAATGTTTGAGAGCAGGTTCTCAAATTTTCCCGCAACAAAACTTGTTGTCGGAAATTCCGAGCGTGTATACATAAGTCCGACGCACAAGAGTGCCACGCATGCTCGGAATCATGCAGAAGAGCCGCACTGGCTATTGAACTTCATTTTTCTTGGCACGTCGTACGTGTTGTACGTCACCGCGTTCTTGACGTTTGGAATTTCCGACAACATTTGTGTGACCGTGTGTATGCAAGACAAGTTTGAGCCAACATCCGTCGGAAAAAAATCCACGGTTTTGTTGTCGGAAAATCCTATTGTGTGTACGGGGCATAAGCATTGTTCATTGGTTGCCATTGTATCATTGTGAAAGTGACCTCTTACAATGTTGGCCGTGTAGAAGTGACCCCTTACATTGTTGGACGTGTAGAAGTCACCCCTTACATTGGTGGCCGTGTAGAAGTGACCCCTTACATTGTTGGACGTGTAGAAGTCACCCCTTACATTGGTGGCCGTGTAGAAGTGACCCCTTACATTGTTGGCCGTGTAGAAGTGACCCCTTACATTGGTGGCCACTGTGGAAGTAACACTTAGATTGGTTGCAGTTGTAGACATGACCTCTTGCATTGGTGATCAATGTGAAAGTGACCCCTTACATTGGTGGTTGCATATAAGTGCCCACTTACATTGGTCGCTGTGCAGAAGTGATCCCTTATATTGGCGGTCACTGTGGAAGTAAGCCTTAGATTGGTTATTAATGTAGACAACCCCCCTTACATTGATGGTCAATGTAGAAGTGACCTCCTTCATGGTTGCTCAGTGTAGAAGTGACCCTTTAGAATGGTGGTCAGTGTAGTTATCTGTTATATTGGTGATCACTATAGAAGTGACCCCTTACATTGCCGGTTAGTATGGAACTGACTTCTTACATTTGTGGTCACTTTTAGAAATGATCCCTTATATTTGTAGTCAATGTGGAAGTGACCCCTTACATTAGTGGTTAGTTTAGAGTGGACCTCTTGCAATGGTCTCTAGAACAATATACTCAAAGAGGCGTTGGGAACTTTCAAACCTGTCAAGATTTTGCCGCAATAGAGCGTATTCAAAAAAAGCAAAGATTTCTTTGGCTGTGTTGTGAAGTTTGAAGATGAATTTCTCAACAATGCCTTGAGCTGCAGTGGTGGATGAAGGCCTGCTTTAAAGTGCTTTTACTGATTGTACAGATTATGTTACTACTTTAGCATGCACCCTCTGGACATATGTTCACTTTAAAGTTCACCAGGGCCACCACTGTAAATGTTAAATAAGTGCCATCTCTACTTCCTGTCTTCATCTCTCCAGATCAACACAGCACGTTCTTCAAACCTTTGTCAAATGTACCCCCATATATTACCCTATTCATATCCTGGGACACCAAATTATACACTTCATGCTCTCATTCACTACTCCCTGGGCTTTTCTCTGCATTCCGTTCGTCATGTCAAGTGATCCACTTACCTCGAAGAATATGCACTCTAATGGAAACAGGAAACTGGTTCTCCTTAAGAAGTACAAAAAAAAAAAAACAACTTTATTTAAAATATTTAAAATTCACTCATAAACAATTCTGAGGTTCAGGTCTATCTACTGTATATACTGCAGTGTCATGGCACCAAAAGCCGACTCTCTATTTATTATTCTGCAGGGACGAGATGGCACCTCAAACATCCACGTTAGTTCCTCCACCCTCCTAATCATCCGTTCCACATTTTGGGGTTCTTCAGCAATAAAGGGTGATCTAAGGTGTATTTAGACGTTAAAACTGCCAACTAAAGCCAAGTGCAAGTCTTCCGTTATCAGTGGAAAACATTTAACTAAAAGAATAAACTTGCTACAGCCCTGCAGAACGACCGTCAATCTTTTGAAATAGGAGAGTTAATTGGTAACCATTTTCTTGGTAGTAGGCAAGAGCTTGATAAATGTTATGGTGGACACTTCTGGTAGGCGACGCAGGCTCCGCCATAATGCAAGCAAAAGGGTAGTGTGGGTCTAAGCAAAGGTTAAGGAGACGGTGAGCAAGGGAGTAGCCAGGTCCAGGTGAGGCCACAGTCCATATTCCCATCCCACACGTTCCTGGAAGGAGCTTTAATGGTACTGGGTGCTGTAGTGACCGCCAGCTGGATACTGGAACCTATACAATATGTAGATATTTGCCAGCACACCAAGGATCATCAATTTCATCCAAACGGCTTGTATTCAAGAAAGATCACATCACAAAATGGTGTAATGCAACGTTGTCAGGCATGTGACATGTCTGGCGATGGGGTCTTTTGTGGCTCTGAAACGTTGCACTACACCATTTTGGGATGTGATCTTTCTTGAATAAAAACCATTTGGACAAAATCGATGATCCTTGGTGTGCTGGCGAATATCTACATAAGGTACAAGTGAGGGTCTTGGCAGGGGGCAAATGAGAGATACGTCAGGTCAATCTGGATGAGCAACTAGCAGGCATCTTCAAAGACTGGTACCATTGGGGTACCATTAAAAGTTCTGGCAGGATTCTGTGAGCACTATCGGAAGTCCTGGCAGGGTTTCCATGAGCATCATTTGAAGTCCTGGCAGGGATTCCGTGAGCATTACTGGAAGTCCTGGCAGGGATTCCGTGAGCATCATTTGAAGTCCTGGCAGGGATTCCGTGAGCATTACTGGAAGTCCTGGCAGGGATTCCGTGAGCATCATTTGAAGTCCTGGCAGGGATTCCGTGAGCATTACTGGAAGTCCTGGCAGGGATTCCATGAGCACCATTTGAAGTCCTGGCAGGGATTCCGTGAGTATTATTGGAAGTCCTGGCAGGGATTCCATGAGCATCATTTGAAGTCCTGGCAGGGATTCCGTGAGCATCATTTGAAGTCCTGGCAGGGATTCCGTGAGCATCATTTGAAGTCCTGGCAGGGATTCCGTGAGCATTATTGGAAGTCCTGACAGGGATTCCATGAGCATCATTTGAAGTTCTGGCAGGATTCTGTGAGTACCATTGGAAGTCCTGGCAGGGATTCCATGAGCACCATTTGAAGTCCCGGTAGGGATTCCTAGAGCATCATTTGAAGTCCTGGCAGGGATTCCGTGAGCACCATTTGAAGTCCTGGCAGGGATTCCGTGAGCACCATTTGAACTCCTGGCAGGGATTCTGTGAGCACCTTTGGAAGTCCAGGCAGGGATTTTGTAAATACCATTGGAAGTCCTCCAGGGATTCTGTAAGCACCATTGGAAGTCTTGGCAGATATTGAGCAACAGGCTCCTTTTACAGCCACAGGCCCAAAAACGTATGGCACATTTTACCTTCCAAACGGGCATCCAAAATTAGAGCTATAGGGATTTTGTAATGTACACGTTTATCTTAAAACTTTCCTAAATGTTTCTTTTCAATGATCCGCAGAATACAATAAAAACTTAGTTCTTTATAAAATGGCTCTCAATAGTTTGATAGAAATGCTTCTAATGCAGCAAAGTGGTTTTATTTTTGGAACAAAGATGATATTGTGTCAGGGTAAAATGTTTATTTGGAAAAATCATGTAATTGAGTTCCAGGCAGCTCGTCAACTCGGTGAATAATTAATTAGCTGTTACTCTAAAGCCCATAAAACGTGTCACATTAAAAGCGCAGCACAAAGGCTGCAAAGTCCTTGACGATGTTCAGCACTTTCTCAAGTGTTTGTTCAACAAGGGTTGACATTTATTACTCTGACTACAGGAGTGTTCATCTGCCTTGTGTTCTCCCACCTTGACATCTTGAATTTTGTGCATGAACTGTCCTTTGTTTAACTGCCGCATGAGTAATTATTACTGGACTAATTAAAGGATTTTCAAGGACACTCCAAAAAAATGCACTGTAATACTGCAAATAACTTTGTTTAGCTACAGTATGGCAGGAGTTTCCAAACTTTCTAAACAAAGGGCCAGGTTACTAACCTTCAGAGTTTAAGGGGGGGGGGGGCTGTGGACCATCATTGGTATCATCAGTGGGAGGAATAGTGCCCCATCATTGATATAAGTGAAAGAAATAGTACCCAATTATTGGTATAAGTGGAAGAAATAGAGCCCTGTTACTTATATCAGTGTAAGGAATAGTGCCCCATCATTGGTATCAGTGGGAGGAATAGTGCCCCATCATTGGTATCAGTGGGAGGAATAGTGCCCCATCATTGGTGTCAGTGATAGGAATAGTGCCCCATCATTGGTGTCAGTGAGAGGAATAGTGCCCCATCATTGGTGTCAGTGATAGGAATAGTGCCCCATCATTGGTATCAGTGGGAGGAATAGTGCCTCATCATTGGTATCAGTGGGAGGAATAGTGCCCCATCATTGGTGTCAGTGATAGAATTAGTGCCCCATCATTGGTGCCAGTGGGAGAAATAGTGCCCCATTGTTGGTGTTAGTGGGAGAAATAGTGCCCTATCAGTGGGAGGAATAGTGCCCCACCATTGGTGTCAGTATGAGGAATAGTGCCCCATTGCTGGTATCAGTGGGAGGAATAGTTCCCCGTTGTTGGTGTCAGTGGATGGAAAAGTGCCCCATCATTGGTGTCAGTGGGAGAAACAGTGCCCCAGCATTGGTATCAGTGGGAGGAATAGTGCCCCATCATTGATGTCAGTAGTAGAAATAGTTCCCTATTGTTGGTGTCAGTGGATGGAAAAGTGCCTCGGCACTGGTGTCCGTGGGAGGAATAGTGCCCAATCATTGGGTATTAGTAAGAGGAATAGTGCCCCATTGATGATATTAGTGTAATGAATAGTGCCCTATTGTTAGTGTTAGTGGGAGGAATAGTGCCCCATCATTGGTGTCAGTGGGAGGAATGGTGCTCCATCATTGGCATAAGTGGAAGAAATAGTGCCCCATTGTTGGTATCAGTGGGAGGAATAGTGCCCCATTGTTGGTATCAGTGGTAGGAATAGTGCCCCATCATTGGTGTCAGTGGTAGGAATAATACCCCATCATTGGTGTCAGTAGGAGGAATAGTGCCCCATTGCTGGTATCAGTGGGAGCAATAGTGCCCCATCATTGATGTCAGTAGTAAAAATAGTTCCCCATTGTTGGTGTCAGTGGATGGAAAAGTGCCTCGGCATTGGTGTCAGTGGGAGGAATAGTGCCCAATCATTGGGTATTAGTAGGAGGAATAGTGCCCCATTGTTGATATCAGTGTAAGGAATAGTGTTAGTGGGAGGAATAGTATCTTATTGTTGGTGTTAATGTGGGGAAGTGCCCCATCATTGGTGTCAGTGGGATGAATTGAGCCCCATTGTTGGTGTCAGTGGGAGGGATAGTTCTTTTGTAGCGCCTCACCACCGCCATATTGGTTGTAGTGTTCCCCTGATGTGTCATTCTAACCATAAGAAGAGGTAGATTGTATTTAAAGGACAGCCTGAAAGCAAGCATGAGGAAAGGATGGAATTACATGCAACAGAACATTTTTTTAGTCCTGTTAATAAACATGGTTATTTCATTTCCCTCTCCAGCTCTGTATGAACAGTCATGTGAAGCCTACAAGCACAAGGGTTACCCGTCTGACTACTACTACATTGACTCTGATGGCAGCGGGCCTCTTGGACCCATGCGTGTTTACTGCAATATAACTGGTAAGAAGTGTGACTTCTTTTTTTCTTACTTATAGCATGTGTAAATGAAAACCATACAGTTCTGTAACACCAATCACATTGTAAGGCATCTCCCGAGGCTCTAATTTAAAGGATTTGTGTTTTATTTTTATGTCACCCTTGAAGCAAAATAATAATAAAAAAAAACAACCCTCTCCTCATTGTGTGCTATTTTTTTTTTGGTTTGCCACTTTAACATTGGCATGCCCCAGGGGTCCCAGGTTCTTCTATGGTGCCCCCCAGCACAGCAGGTAATGAGGGCTCACTCAAGGCCAGGTGGTCTTCACCAGAGCTCCTGATATTGCAGATGAGCCTGAAACCCTAGTGCTTCCTGGTTTTCCTTGCTGCAAACCGGCACCAGGTCATGGCCCTCATATCACCCCACCATTGGGATTGCTAGGACGGAAGCGCTATGATGTGATAGACCAAAGAGTAGTCGGGTCCAGGAAAAGGTCTTGGCGGGCAGCGAACATGAAAGTAGTCAGGTCCAGGCATGGCTCAAGTCAGCTGGGATGCAGGAGATTAGTCAGGTCAAGGCAGGGGTCAGCAGGAAAGAGAGCGGCCAGGTTAGGTGGCAACAAACAGGCAACTGGCCGGTAGGTATTAGAATAGCTCTCAGTTAACTAATAATAAGACACAGCGCTTAAAGTGGAGTGAAAGCCTTCAGCCAAGGAAGCTGCCATCTTAGCCTCTGTTTGATCTGCAGTTGCCATAGTTCAGCACTTGTGAGCATCTAGGACATTAGCCATTTGATGGTTTGACAGTTCAGCTGAGAGTACAAGCAACTGCTAAGCTAGTATTCAAGGCATGCTTTGGGTATAACTGTTTGGGGAAACAGTTAAATCAGTGGGTTTAGTTACACTCTAAATACCCTTCTTATCCAGATTATTTGCTAAAAAATGTGCCAGTCCTGGTAGAGATCCTGGTAGTACTGTTGGATGTCCTGGCAGGGATTCTGTGATTACCATTGCAAGTCCTAAAAAGGACTTTTTGAGTACCACTGGAGGTCCTGACAGGGATTTTCTGCGTACCATTGGAAGTCCTGGCAAGGGTTCTACGAGTACCATTGGAAGTCCAAGCCAGGGTTTTAGGAGTACCATTGGAAGTCCAGGCTAGGATTTTGTGGGTACAACTGGAAGTCCTAGCAGAGGTTCTATGAGTACCATTGGAAGTCCAGGCAGGGATTCTGTGAGCACCATTTGAGGTTCTGGCAGGGATTCTGTGAGTACTACTGAAAGTCCAGGTAGGGATTCTGTGAGCACCATTTGAGGTCCTGGCAGAGGTTCTATTAGTACCATTGGAAGTCCAGGCAGAGGTTTTATGAGTACCATTGGAAGTCCAGGCAGAGGTTCTATGAGTACCATTGGAAGTCCAGGCAGAGGTTCTATGAGTACCATTGGAAGTCCAGGCAGAGGTTCTATGAGTACCATTGGAAGTCCAGGCAGAGGTTCTATGAGTACCATTGGAAGTCCAGGCAGAGGTTCTATGAGTACCATTGGAAGTCCAGGCAGAGGTTCTATGAGTACCATTGGAAGTCCAGGCAGAGGTTCTATGAGTACCATTGGAAGTCCAGGCAGAGGTTCTAAGAGTACCATTGGAAGTCCAGGCTAAGATTTTGTGGCTACAATTGGAAGTCCAGGCAGAGGTTCTATGAGTACCATTGGAAGTCCAGGCAGAGGTTCTATGAGTACCATTGGAAGTCCAGGCAGAGGTTCTATGAGTACCATTGGAAGTCCAGGCAGAGGTTCTAAGAGTACCATTGGAAGTCCAGGCAGAGGTTCTATGAGTAGCATTGGAAGTCCAGGCAGAGGTTCTAAGAGTACCATTGGAAGTCCAGGCAGAGGTTCTATGAGTAGCATTGGAAGTCCAGGCAGAGGTTCTAAGAGTACCATTGGAAGTCCAGGCAGAGGTTCTATGAGTAGCATTGGAAGTCCAGGCAGGGATTCTGTGAGCATCATTAGAAGTCCAGGTAGGGATTCTTTGTGTACCATTGGAACTCCAGGTAGGGATTATGTGAGCACCCTTTGAGGTCCTGGCAGGGATTCTGTGAGTACCATTGGAAGTCCTGACAGGGATTTTGAGAGTATGGTTGGAAGTCCTGACAGGGATTAAGACCCCTTTCACACTGCCGGTGTTTTTCAGGTGCTACAGCGCTAAAAATAGCGCCTGCATAGCGCCTGAAAAAAAGTGGCTCCATTCACTCCAGTGTGAAAGCCCGAGGGCTTTCACACTGGAGCGGTGCGCTGGCAGGGCGCCACAAAAAGTCCTGTCAGCAGCTTCTTTGGAGCGCTGAAGGAGCTTTGAACTCACCGCTCCTCCACCGCTGCTCCCCATTGAGATCAATGGGCCAGCGCTGCGATACCGCCAGCAAAATGCCGCTCCGGCGGCGTTTTGAGGGTGGATTTAATCCCTTTTTGGCCGCTAGTGGGGGGTTAAAATCGCCCCGCTAGCGGGCGAACATCGCCGCTAAGGCGGCAGCAAAACGGGGCTAAAAATAGCGCCGCTTTACCGCTGACGCCGGTGGCGGCCTCGGTTTGAAAGCCCTATTAGTGAGTAGCATTGTAAGTCCTGTTATGCCGCGTACACACGGTCGGACTTTTCGTCTACAAAAGTCAGACAGCCTGTCCGACAGACTTCCGGCAGACTTTCGGCGGACTTTCGACGGACTTGCGGCGGACTTTCTAACGAACAGACTTGCCTACACACGATCACACAAAAGTCCGTCGAATTCTTATGTGATGACGTACACCGGACTAAAATAAGGAAGTTCATAGCCAGTAGCCAATAGGTGCCCTAGCGTGGCTTTTTGTCCGTCGGACTAGCACACAGACGAGCGGATTTCGGGGTCCGTCGTAGTTACGAAGTAAAGATTTGAAGCATGTTTCAAATCTAAAGTACGTCGGATTTGAGGCTAAAAAAGTATGTTGAAAGTCCGGAGAAGCCCACACACGATCGGATTACCAGCCAGCTTTAGTCCGTCAGCGTCCGTTGGACTTTTGTAGACGAAAAGTCCGGCCGTGTGTACGCGGCATTAGGGATTCTATGAGGACCACTGGAAGTGCAGGCAGGGATTCTAGAGGACCATTGGAAGTCCTGGCAGAAATTTTGTGAGTACTTACATCTGTTTGATCCGATGCTTTGGAGGCCAGAGGAGAGATCTGGGGTCTAATAGACTTCAGATCTCTCCAAAGAAGGACCTGTCACAGCCCAATGATATCATAAAGGATGCTGTTTATTAAATCAATAAATAAATAAATAATAAAGGTAAAAGTTATTTAGGTAAGGTAATAATAATGCAGGTACAGTGTAAAAATAATTAAATAAAATAAATAGCCCAAATTTGTGCCCTGTTTCCCAAGCTCACCCGCAAAAGCGAACGTGCACGTAGGTCCTGCATACATATGTAAACAGCGATCACACCACACATGAGGTATCGCAGAAAACTTCACAGCGATAATTCTAGCAGCAGACCTCCTGTGTAACTCTAAACTGGTAACCTGGAACGGCTTTTAAAGCGTCGCCTATGGAGATTTTTAGGTACTGTAGTTTGGTGCCGTTCCACGAGCGTTCGCGTTCTCCAGCGGCCCGCGATTGCGTTGTGGAGAGGTAGAACGGGAAGATGCCTTTGTAAACAAGGCATTTTCCCGTTCTGCCTTGTGTAATGACAGAGATCTACTGCTCCTTGTCATCGGGAGCAGTGATTGCTGTCATGTCCTAGGTATCCCACCCCCCCCCCCCCCCCACAGTTAGAATCACTCCCTAGGACACACTTAACCCCTTCATCGCACTCCGAGTGGTTAACCCCTTTACTGCCAGTGACATTTACACAGTAATCAGTGCATTTTTATAGCACTGATCGCTGTATAAATAACAGTGGTCCCAAAATAGTGTCAAAAGTGTCCGATGTGTCCACCATAATGTCGCAATCATGATAAAAAAAGCAGCTGCAGCTACGTGGGCCTCCCGGATGGAGGACCACGAGGTAGTACTCCTAGCACTTACCTGTCGGCCAGGAGGGCCAGCAGGTGGAACGAAACAAACCCTAAAACATGGCGTCTGTCCCATAAATACCCTCTCCCAGAATGCAACTCGGAGGACCACCTCCACCGAGTTATCTCCGGGACAGAGGAGCATCCATACGCTTCAGCGTGTTGCCTTTCCAACACTGACCCATGGTGACAACGACACCCACAGGCACAGTGTGAAACTACATGCAACTTAGTCAAGCTGGAACAGAGGAAAATCTGACTATGTATGAAACAGATAACCCACTAAATGAACCTATCAGCGGTAGATTGAAAATCTACCAGTGCTACACATGTATGACAGAAATGTCAGAATTGGCCCAGACTGGAACTGGTTAATGACCATGGTTTTGGAATGGGGTGTCCAACAAGCTCATATAAAGTATGATGGAAAAAAACAAACAAAAAAAAAACCATGTAGTGTAGTTCTTTTGTGCAGGGTCTACCCGTAATTGAACTGCGACTATGGTCTGTGCGGTCTGAATCTCAACATTAGCATATAAGCTCAGGGTGCGTATAGCAAATATATAATCAAAATGTAAAAGATGGACAGGACCACAAGGAGAGACCAAATGAAAAAGCATAAGAAGAATGAAAGAAAAACAAATGAATAAATTAATAATAAGTGGTTACGCACAACAATTTGTTACAGGTATAAATCCGAACAAAGCTGACCTTGTGCTTTTCTACTTTGAGTTAGATGTTTCCAGAGCTATAAAACAAAGCTTTGGCAGGCCTCTAATCCCATACAGCGGCGTGTATTCTCTGCAATCGTATTACATGTTCGTTGTACTGCATGTCAGATCTGGAAGTGACACTTTGCTGTTCATTTGCAGGATCTGATATCTGTGTTACTGCAGAGTACAAGATGTCAGATTCAGGAATGACATTCCGTTCTTCAATTTTTAGATCTGATATTTCTGCTAGTGCAGTGTACAGGATGTCAGCGATAGCTCTATTGCCACGGCGTGGTAAGATTTTAATCAAATCTCTTTGACGTGCCTTTCTAGTATCTCATCTGTTCAGCATCTAAGCCAGCCACTGCAGCAATATCATAGATGTTCTGTAAACAAGGATGTACCTGCAAGCTACACAGATTAGTGTGCATCCCAGGGTCTCATTACTAATACAAATCTAGGATCTTTGGCACCCTCCCCTTTTTGCTTTCTATCCTTTTTTTCCCCATTCTTTTTCATCCCTGCCATGGTCCTTTCCCTTCCCCTTTCCTGTCCCTTTGTTTCCCTTAACATCCAGTCCTTCTTTTTGCCTTTCCTTTTTTCCATTCCTCTTTTTTTACTTTTCTTTTCAATGGCCTAACCTTCTCTTCCCTTCATTTACATTTCTTCCCCTTCTATATATCTTTCTTTTCCTGTTCCTTTCATGCTTTCTTTTTCATATTCTATCATATCCACTTCCCTTCCCTTACTCTCTATTCCTTTGCTTTCCCTTCCATGTTAGTTTTCTTCTACTCAACATCCACGTTCCTTTCCTTTCTTTCGCCCGCCCCCCCCCCCCCCCCATTACCATCTCTCCTATGTTGCATCCTGTTTCCCTTTCCTTTCAGTTCCTCTTTCATTTCCCTTCTCTGTTTTATGCTTTACCTTTGCTTTCCATTCCCATTCATGTTGCTTTTCTTACTTTTTTGGCCTTTTCCTTACACTTTGAGTTTTTTTTTTTTCTTTTCCTTCTCCCTTTTCCTTCTTCTTTTCTTTTTACTCCTTACCTTTCCCTCCCCTTCTCCTTCCCTTCAATGTTCCTTTCTTTTGTCTTTGCACTTTCCCTTTCTGTTCCCTTCTCTCTTTCCTTTGCCGTCTCCCTTTCATTTCTTACCTTTTGTTGACCTTCCCTTCCATATTTCGTTCCTTTCCATGACATTTTTCATTCTTTTCCCTTTTATGCCTTTCCTTCTCCTTCCCTTCAATGTTCCTTTCCTTTGCATCTTCCCTTTCCATTCCCTTCTCTCTTTCCTTTCCCTTCTCCCTTTTATTCCTTACCTTTCCTTCTCCTTCCCTTCCATGTTCCTGTCTTTTGCCTTTGCATCTTCCCTTTCCATTCCCTTCTCTCTTTCCTTTGTCTTCTCCCTTTTATTCCTTACCTTTCCTTACTCTCTATTCCTTTGCTTTCCCTTCCATGTTAGTTCTCTTTTACTCAACATCCATGTTCCTTTCCTTTCTTTCGTTTTTTTTTTTTTTTACCCTCCATGACCCTCTTTCCCATGTTGCATCTTGTTTCCCTTTCCTTTGAGTTCCCCTGTCATTTCCCTTCTCCCTTTTATGCTTTACCTTTGCTTTCCATTCCCTTTCATGTTGCTTTTCTTACTTTTTTGCACTTTTCCTTACACTTTGTGTTTTTTTTTTCCCTTCTTCCTTTTATTCCTCACCCTTCCCTCCGCTTCTCCTTCCCTTCCATGTTCCTTCCTTTTGTCTTTGCACTTTCCCTTTCTGTTCCTTTCTCTCTTTCCTTTGCCTTCTTCCTTTTATTTCTTACCTTTCGTTGACCTTCCCTTCCATATTTTGTTCCTTTCCATTATCTTTTTCATTCTTTTCCCTTTTATCCCTTTCCTTTTCCTTCCCTTCCATCTTCCTTTCCTTTGCCTTTGCATCTTCCCTTTCCATTCCTTTCTTTCTTTCCTTTGTCTTCTCCCTTTTATTCCTTACCTTTCCTTACTCTCTATTCCTTTGCTTTCCCTTCCATGTTAGTTTTCTTTTACTCAACGTCCACGTTCCTTTCCTTTCTTTAGTTTTTTTCCCCCTCCATTACCTTCTCTCCTATGTTGCATCTTGTTTCCTTTTCCTTTGAGTTCCCCTGTCATTTCCCTTCTATGCTTTCCATTCCCTTTCATGTTTCTTTTCTTACTTTTTTGCCCCTTTCCTTACACTTTGTGTTTGTTTTTTTTTTCCTTTTCCGTCTCCCTTTTCCTTATTCCTTTTATTCCTTACCTTTCCCTCCCCTTCTCCTTCCCTTCCATGTTCCTTTTGTCCTTGCACTTTCCTTTTCTGTTCCCTTCTCTCTTTCCTTTGCCTTCTTACCTTTCGTTGACCTTCCATATTTCGTTCCTTTCCATTACCTTTTTCATTCTTTTCCCTTTTATCCCTTTCCTTCTCCTTCCCTTCCATGTTCCTTTCTTTTGCCTTTGCATCTTTCCGTTCCATTCCCTTCTTTCTTTCCTTTGTCTTCTGCCTTTTATTCTTTACCTTTCCTTACTCTCTATTCCTTTGCTTTCCCTTCCATGTTAGTTTTCTTTTACTCAACGTCCAAGTTCCATTCCTTTCTTTCGCCCCCCCCCCCCCCCCCCCTCATTATCTT
This sequence comes from Lithobates septentrionalis, assembly GCA_037952835.1. Taxonomy (NCBI): domain Eukaryota; kingdom Metazoa; phylum Chordata; class Amphibia; order Anura; family Ranidae; genus Lithobates; species Lithobates septentrionalis. The sequence goes on along the minus strand of JBBDGP010001333.1, from coordinate 2,533,090 downwards.
CTCTCCTATGTTGCATCTTGTTTCCCATTCCTTTGAGTTCCTCTGTCATTTCCCTTCTCCCTTTTATGCTTTACCCTTACTTTCCATTCCCTTTCATGTTGCTTTTCTTACTTTATTGCCCTTTTCCTTACACTTTGTGTTTTTCTCTTTCCTTTTCCATCCCCCTTTTCCTTCTTCCTTTTATGCCTCACCTTTCCCTCCCCTTCTCCTTCCCATCCATGTTCCTTTCTTTTGTCTTTGCACTTTCCCTTTCTGTTCCCTTCTCTCTTTCCTTTGCCTTCTCCCTTTTATTTTTTACCTTTCGTTGACCTTCCATATTTCATTTCTTTCCATACATTACCCTTTTCATTCTTTTCCCTTTTATCCCTTTCCTTCTCCTTCCCTTCCATGTTCCTTTCCTTTCCATCTTCCCTTTCCATTCCCTTCTCTCTTTCCTTTTGTCTTCTCCCTTTTATTCCTTAACTTTCCTTCTCCTTCCCTTCCATGTGCCTTTCTTTTGTCTTTGTACTTTCTTTTTCTTTCCCCTTCTCTCTTTCCTTTCCTTTCTCCCTTTTATTTTTTTACCTTTCCTTCTCCTTCCCTTCCATATTCCGTTCCTTTGTCTTTGTACTTTCCCTTTAAATTCCCTTTTTCATTATTTTCCTTTCTCCTTTTTATCCCATTCCTTTCCTTCCCGTTCCCTTCCATGTTCCTTTTCTTTACCTTTGCACTTTCCCTTCTCATTCCCTACTCTCTTTTATTGGCCTCCTCTCCTTTATTCTTTATCTTTCCTTCCATGTTTCTTCCTTTACTTTTGCACTTTTCCTTTCTGTTTCTGTCTCTTCCCTTTACTTTTCCCCCATTTTATTACTTACTTTTCTTTCCTTTTCTTTCCCCCATTCTTCATGTTGCTTTTTTCCCTTTTTTACGTTCCCTACGTGTTTCTTCTTTGTTTTTTCCCATTATTATTTTCTATATTCCCTTTGCTTTCCTTTTGTGTTATCCTTGTCCTTTCCTTTTCCTCTTTTTCAGGTTCCTTACCTTCCTTACCTTCCCTTATTTTCCTTGTTTATTTTCTTTCCCTACCCTTCGATGATCCTTTTCCTTCCCTTTCCTTTCAATTTGTTTTTGCCTTTTCCATCTTTTTTTTTGTGTTCACCTCCGTTTGTGCACCTTTCCCGTCTTTATGTTTGAGCTTATATGTTTTCTGCAGTTGAAGGTGCAAATTATATCTGTATCTTCCTATGTAGACCTGTAATAAATTTCACTGTAATATAAGGACAGTTTCACACTTGTGTTCTGATAATTAATGCTAATTCCTGGCTGGATACCCTGAGCGCCTCTCCACAATTGAAGCCCCTGAGTCTCTTCTCCCCTCGGGGGGCCATTAACCTTAGACACTCTCTTCTGCTATAATCCCCGCTGTTCTCACTCTTTCCCTGGGGGATGAAGCTAGTGAGAGCCGCTGGGAAATTCAGCTCTTCTGAATGTTCAGGGGCTAGACGTGTAAATGGAATCTGGAAACAAGGAGTTGATTAAATGTCAATGTTCTCTGTGGAAGAAACATTTTCAGGTAATTTTGGTTTGGTGTGTAGACCATTCCTGACCCATTCAAGTACGTTAAAGAGGCGCCATAGTCAAAAATAAAAGAAAAATAATTATCTTTTTCAGTGCAGCTAGCTCAATACTGTCTGTATGTGATGTACAAGGTCTCATTCACAGATATACCATTATAATGGGTTATGTTGTGTGGTCATGCTGGATACCAATGACGTTGTAGACACATAGGGAACTGAGGTTTTCAGTATATTCAAGTAGAATCCAACTGCAGGGCATCCTCTGGGTTTTCTTTGAAGGCTCGCCAACAGTTTCTCACAGTTCTTGACCTTCACAGTAGCTCTGATACCTCATGTTGTGCAAGTACTTTTGGTTTGGCATGGTGGCCGTTACCTTGAGACTGGCTTCACACTGAGGAACGGAGCGGCTCACAGCAGGGGGTCCGGGGCGTCTCCATTCACTGTTTCAGGTTCGATTTCAGCCCGAATTTTCATCTGAATTGGGACCTGAAACGGACCAGAGGACACACAGGACTCCTGTGCAATTCGCACCGGAGCTGCTCTGGAGATGTGTGAACTAGCTCCATAGAGAGCCGGTCACAATCTCCTGAAATGCAAATTGGATGTGGAGAAACCTACATCCAATTTGCACTGGTGTGAACCCAGCCTGAAGCAAAAACACAGGCTGATGCTTTGCTATTAACTTTGGAAGCAATAAAGTCCAGGATTTTACACAAGTAGAAATGCTGTCCAATGTTTTTCAGTGTGGAAGGGCGTGCAAACTAAATGGCATACCTTTGTATATCAATTCTTTATTCATTCATCATTGGGGATGTAACTTGGCATGGGTGGCTTACAATTTCTGTTTTTCTAGGCGCGATAATCACCCATGGAAAGGGTTGGAAGAGTGTTTATGTCACATATCTGTTCTGCTCTCCACGCAATGCTCCTCATACATTTCCTAGAGTTACTGACAAAGGGAGCTCTTTTCTTTTCCTTTCTTGGAGAAACCTTTCTCCATTCCTTGGATAAACCAGTGGTCACCAAAATGTGTGGTAATGCCCCCCCATTATTTCAACAAGAGGGTAGGGGCCTTGACACAGAGCTGACAGGCAGGGAGGAGGGGGGGGGGGGTTAGGAGGACAGAGGAGAACTGCGGATGATGGAGGTATGTAAACTGACCATGGTGGCAGGGTTTAGCCATGGTCAGTTTAGCGGGCAGAGGGCAGAACCAAGCAGGATCAGCCAGGTATTTTAGATGATACAAGGGGCCAAATTACACAACACAAGCACTGTGCTGTTATTCATTGTTTAAGGGAACAGGATCAATTATTTTGTTTTTTTAGGGTAACAAATGCTTTAACTATGTATTTTAGTAATGTGGTCTAGAGAGGACATGCTGCATGAGCCAACTACACCAGGAGGCAGAGACAGTTGGAACTGGTGGTTACCGTATTTTCACATCTGTAAGGGTCAAAGCTCTAGGTCTGCAAGCTTTACACATTATCTTCAGTATTCTACACATCTGGTTGATTTATTAAAGGAGTAGACCAAGTTCACGTTGAAGAAAAAAAAGTAAGTCTGCAAAGTGAACTTTCACTTAGCTTATTAAAGGAGAAGTACAGCCAAAGCTTGTTTGGCTGTACTTCTCCTATGGATCACAGGAGAGCAGTTTGTTCTGCACTCCTGTGACCCATTTTCAGCCGACAACAGGCTAAAGCCCGCTGTCGGCTGATGTTAAAGAGCTGCTGCAGGCTGGGGAAAGATTGCGACCATGGTTAGGATCCACCGGCACCCGGCTCGGCCTCTCGTTTTGTAGCTAGGCTAGGAGCCTAAGCCAGCCGCTCACGTCCCCTCCACAGCCCAGCGCTCCGGTAAACATGGGGGGGGCGGGGGGGGGGGGGGTTGGCAGAGCAGAGAGCTGGTGACTGACAGTCACCAGATCTCTTCTCACGGAGCACCGAGAACAGAGCAATCAGCGGTGTTTGATCACTCTGTTCTCAACCTTTAGAGCCAGCGGGGGACAGATGCAGCATCAGATCAATGCTGCATCCACCTGATTTAAAAAAATAAATAAAAAACCTCAACTTCTCTTCTAAATGTGGTGAAGTTAAGTGAATAAATGGTTGAAGTTAGCACAGCTTCACTTCCCTCACTAAGCCATATAAAAAAAAAACCCTTACTGCAGTAAACATGACCTACTCCTTTAGTAATCAACCCCACCAAATCAAAGATATGTGTGAAATTGGTGGACTGATACCAAAGGATTGTGCAAGTGTTGTTGTGCTAAGGCTGTAGTTTGCAATATTTTACTGTCAGTCTTACAGTACCTTCACTCTGATAATAAGACAGGACCCCCCCCCCCCCCCACACACACACACACGCACGCACACAATTTTTTCTGGGACCGGCATGATTTTTACAGTTTTGCTGGAAGTGCTTTGCTTTCCAATTCTCCCACATCCAAAATAGAAAAGACTGACGCATAGCGTGCATGGAACCCTTAGGAACAAAATGTGGGTTTGGGAAATAGAGGCATCTAACAGTATTAGTCACTCTTTTAAATTATCAATAGACCTTATACCAAAAAAGAGATGTGTATATGTATGGGGGGCGCTAGGGATAAGCTCCAGGAAGCAAGGGGGGCGACACAATCATTGCTCCACAATTATTGCTGTACTGATGTGCATGCTTCAGACTCAACAAATCCCCAATGTCTAATGTTACAAATAGTGACAAGTGGAGAACTTGAAAGCTTGAAAGGCAAAAGCGGAGGGAGAAAAACAATGCAAAATCCAAGTGTGGTGTCTAGCTATCTAGAAAACAAAAAAAAACAGCTGGGTGCATTGTCAGATGAACTGCAAGAATCCTGCGCTCCAACTGTACTGGCCCCATATGATGTCACTGCTACAGTTTGTGCAGATGCAGGACGTGTTTCGAGGTGTTTTCCTCTTTCTCAGCTGAAGAAAAGGAAGTCTCCTCGAAATGTGTTCTGCATCTGCTCGTGGTCCAACAGTGACAAAATGTAGGGGCCAGTATAGTCAGAGTGGAGGATTCCTGTGGTTCATCTGCCACGGCAGGCTTGTTTATATAACAGTCATATGGACCTTCCCCGTTATCTCTCTCCACATCCATGGTCAGGGTGCCTGGAAGTGTTCCACTCAACTCATTCTTTTCTCCACCACAGTGCTCTTCATTCTTGATGTTTTAGCCCTTTGAGTAGAACTAATGGTGAATTTAGTATGTTTTGCAGCAGTTACGCTGCACTATGACGTTTGTGTTAGTTTTCTCTGTCCTCTCTGATCTTCGGCATACAGATGGAGTTCCCTCTCAATTAAAGCAGCAGCATACCATAAACAGTGTTAGCTGTTCTAGTTTTATCAGATACCCACTCCTTTCTGTCTTTCAGGTTGCATATATTGTGTGTTTACACATCTGTGGTCACTATCTAGTACACACGATTATGCCGTGTATACACGAGCGGAATGTCCAACAAAAAAAGTCCAACAGGAGCTTTTCATCATATATTCCGATCGTGTGTACGCCCCATTAAACTTTTTATGTTGAAAATTCTGACGGACCTAGAAATGGAACATGTTCTAAATTTTTCCGACGGAAACCAACTCCTATCGGGAAACCCGCTCGTCTGTATGCTGTTCCGACGTACCAAAAACGTCGCATGCTCTGAAGCAAGTACGGACGGAAGCTATTGGCTACTGGCTATTGAACTTCTGTTTTCTAGTCCCGTCGTACGTGTTGTACGTCACCGCGTTCTGGACGGTCGGAATTTGGCATGACTGTGTGTAGGCAAGACCGCTTGAGCGGAATTTCGTCGGAACTCCATCGGAAAAACCTTCAGAGTTTATTCTGACGGGAAATCCGGTCGTGTGTACGAGGCATTAGATTACATTGTGGATATTTGTTTTTGTTTATTGAGTAAAAGAAACATTATTGTATAATTGCCTTGAGTTGACTTTAATTAAGCCATGCCGTTGAGAGCTTTTTGGCGTTAGGCAGTTTGTTTCAAGTTGGAGAACATTGAAGGGCAAAGAAAAATATATTTATGGTTGCCATTCCACTCCAATAAGGCAATGGTCTAAGGCAGAATGTTGTCATCATTGCTTGTGGCCTCTTTCCGGGGGGGTCGGTGAGTGACAATACTCAATACACAAGTCATTCTCAACATTTTTACCCCAGAGAAACTATTGAAACTATTGAAATAGTTTTCAGTTCTCTGGGAACCTCTGACCAATTGAAGTCCTCAGGGGGTTACATTGGTGAACAGGGAAGAATGTTCCCCTCCCCCCTCTGCAACCATTCCAGACAGCTGAAAAGATAATTGGTGTCATACTGCTGGCTCAGCCAAGTGTCACTGGACCCGGGACTATCCAGGGACCATCAGGTGGGAGGTCAATCAGCAAACTCAAAGAACCCTGGTAACCTCTTGAGGAACCCTATTTGAGAATGGCTGTTATACTGTGCTTTCACCGCCAACATATTCTGCTACCTATTGCCAGCTGTGATGTGTCCAACTTTCTGGTTCTGGGTTCCCGGCTCTACACAAGTATTGGCTAATATATATTTTTTTTACCTGATAGAGTCTTTTTAAAGTATATAGACGTTACTATCCTTATTAAGGCTTATTCAGCAGCCATGTGGCATTTTTTTTTTTTGTTTTAGTCAATGGAAAGCACTAGGGGGATTAGATCATTTCTTTAAAAAAAATGGCACCATCAGATGGGAGGTCAATCGGTCACTGCTCAATGAACCCCTAGCAACCTATGGAGGAACCCTGGTTGAGAATGGCTGCAATAGACTGCAATAGTGCTTCCACAGCCAAAATATTCTGCTATCTATTTTTATCTGTGGTGTGTCCAGCTTTCTGGGTGTGGGTTCCCAGATATAGCCCCCTCCTAGTTGGACTTCTAGGTTTAGCTAGGCAAATTTAGTTTGGTGGCTCTCCTGTAGACAGCAAGCAGCCTCCATATTTTTTTTTAATCCCCCAGACAATACCTGGGGAGGTGTGCCCTGATGGTGATGGGGGAGTGCATAAATAGTTTGTAGCCTCAGAGAGCAGAGTTGTTTCCAACTTTCTGGGTGTGGGTTCCCAGATATAGCCCCTTCCTAGTTGGACTTCTAGGTTTAGCTAGGCAAATTTCATTTCGTGGCTCTCCTGTAGTCAGCAAGCAGCCCAAATATTTATGAAACCCCAGCCAATACCTGGGGAGGTGTGCCCAGATGGTGATGGGGGAGTGCATAAATAGTTTGTAGCCTCAGAGAGCAGGGTTGTTTTCCTTGGAGGGGTGGTACCCAGACAGAAGGGCTACCAGCCCTTCCTGGCCATCCTGCTGTGTGTCCAGCCTGTCTCATTGAGGTCCCATTTGTACTTAGCTGGGGGTCTATCTTGTTACCATCCCTTTGGAAACCAAAATAGGGATGTCCCTGAGGATCTGACCTTAGAGCTTTACAGAGGAGGCTGCCTGCCTGAGACATGAGGACACTGAGAACACAGACCCAAGGGAGAAGGATCTCAATGACTGGTGCTATGTTAACCCCTGTTACATGGAGTTTTAAGGCTTGCCTGGCCCGGAACATTGCTAATGGTGTTCCAGTGCTGCCCACATAATGTCCTGTTGCTTGAGGGACTGTGTTCAGAAGCTGCTGCCAAAGGGAGAATGTCCTTGCATTCCTTTTTAGAGTTATGGAGTATCCCACAGCTCCCTATACCCCATCCAAGTTACTTTGCAATAAACTTTTAAAAAAGGCAATCCGCTAGACCAGGGATATGGAATTAGCGGACCTCCAGCTGTTGCAGAACTACAAGTCCCATGGGGCATAGCAAGACTCTGACAGCCAAAAGCATGACACCCAGAGGCAGAGGCATGATGGGACTTGTAGTTTTGCAACAGCTGGAGGTCCGCTAATTACATATCCCTGCCCTAGACCAAGAGTCTTCAAACTTCCAGTTTACTGCCCTTCAGACTTTAGGGGGGCCGGACTGTGGCTATTGGAAGTAGAAAATGTCCTGGCATCAGTGGGAGTAAACGGTGCAACTTTGGCATTGGGGGAGATATAGTGCATCATCATTGGTGGCAGTGAGACAAATAGTGCCATAATGTTGGTGTCAGTCGGGGGAATAGTGCCCCAATGTTGGTGTCAGTGGGAGGAATAGTGCCTCATCGCTGTTGTCAATGGGAGGAATAGTGCCCCATCGCTGTTGTCAATGGGAGGAATAGTGCCCCATCGTTGGTGTCAATGGGAGGAATAGTGCCCCATCGTTGGTGTCAATGGGAGGAATAGTGCCCCATCGTTGGTGTCAATGGGAGAAATAGTGCCCCATTGTTGATGTCAGTAACAGGAATTATGTCCCATTATTGGTCCCAGTGGGAGGAATAGTAACTTGCATCAATAGGAGGAAAAGTGCTCCAAGGGCCAAATAAAGGCACGTAAAGGGCCGCAGTTTGGAGACCACTGCCTTAGACTGTTTCTGACCTTGAGGAGTGGAAGTTGCTGTTTGCCTGGCTGCTGTTGAGCTAGTGGCAATAGAACCTGGGACTAAGCTAGAGTCCCTTGCGGGGAAGGGAGGGGTTACGCTACACAAGTATTAACAGATATATTTTTTTTGTTTGTTTTCTTTTTTTAGTGATATAGTCTTTTTTAAAGTATATAGACTTTACAATCCCTATTCAGACGTATTCTGCAGCCATGTGGCGTTTTATTTGTTGCGGCTTGAAGCAGCTGGCTCGGTATTCAGGAAGGGTTTGTTAACATCGCATGTTTTGTTCCTTGGGTCATCCCTCTTTTCAGGAGCCCAGATGGCTGCTTAAAGAATAATTGTTTGCTTTGTTGACGGCTGAAGAGCCTGGAGTTATGTTGCAGCAAGCTGCAGCTTCCTCGCTCAGCTAACTCCGCAGTCGCATGAGTCCGATCTGACAGGCTTTGCAAAAACTATTATGCCGCGTACACACGGTCCTACTTTTCGTCTACAAAAGTCCAACGGACGCTGATGGACTAAAGCTGGCTGGTAATCCGATCGTGTGTGGGCTTCTCCGGACTTTCAACTGACTTTTTTAGCCTCAAATCCGACGTACTTTAGATTTGAAACATGCTTTAAAACTTTACTTCGTAACTACGACGGACCCCGAAATCCGCTCGTCTGTGTGCTAGTCCGACGGACAAAAAGCCACGCTAGGGCACCTATTGGCTACTGGCTATGAACTTCCTTATTTTAGTCCGGTGTACGTCATCACGTACGAATCCGTTAGACTTTTGTGTGGTCGTGTGTAGGCAAGTCCGTTCGTTAGAAAGTAGGCCGCAAGTCCGCCGCAAGTCCACCGAAAGTCTGCCGGAAGTCTGTCGGACAGGCTGTCCGACTTTTGTAGACGAAAAGTACGACCGTGTGTACGCGGCATTAGTGGTGAGAACGCGCGCGGGAAACGAGTGATATGGGCCAACGCATCACCTGGTACATGACACCAAAGAGAGATGCGCGACAGATCTATTAGAGGAATGTGGGGAGGCAGTTATGTTTAAAATTAAGCAAATAATCCGTGGAAGATATAGGTCGGCGATGTTTAAACAGCCCAGAGGATATAGAACGTTATTAAAGAAACCGGAGGGGGGCTGCTCAGCATCGAGATACAATTTGCAGCTTCTAGCGAAGAAAGACATTATTGTTCAGTAGGAAGTAATAGCGAATCTGGTTTAAGAATGTTGTCTTTTCTTTTGTATCGGAAATCTCACGCAGACAGAGGCTTTGTGATTTTTAAGTCCAATTGTAATTTTCAAGGTAATTGGGAATATGTTAGCAGTACCTGATCTTCCTTGGCACAGTAACACCATCCAGTAAGCAAAACATTTTGACAATGAAGTCTACTCACCCCAAGGAGCACTTGACCTTGTACTCACCTTGGAACCAGGGCCGCTGATAAGGCAATACAACCAGCCCTCCTGTACCAAGCCCTGGTCCCATCTGAGAGCCTTCTGAGCAGGAGGGCCTGCTGTATTGCCTCGTGCCTCTTGTGGATCCCCCGGCAGTTTTCTCCCTTTGGCTGCTCTGCAGGGGGATCAGTTCTACGTACTTGCCAACGGTCCCTTTATTTAGAAAGCTGTCCCGTGTCGGCTTTGTCCTGATTTTGGAGCAGCGGGGGACAGCTGTAGAGTCTCTGCCTTTGCAATCAAATTTGTACAGTGCCGGGTCCTGAAAGCCCCTTCTGTCACAGGCTTTGTGATTTATGAGTCCCATTGTAATTTTCAAGGTAATTCTGAGTATTTTAGAAGTATCTGATCTTCCTTGGCTTAGTAACACCATCCGGTAAGCAAAACCTTTTGATATTAAATTCTCCTCACCCCAAGGAGCAGCTAACCTTGTACTCACCTTGGAACTAGGGCCGCTGATAAGGCAGTACAGCCAGCCCTCCTGTACCGGGCCCTGGTCCCATCTGTTCAAAAGGGGTCCGGGAGCCTGTCGAGCAGGAGGGCCTGCTGTATTGCCGTGTGCCACTTGTGGATCCCTTGGCAGTTTTCTCCCTTCGGCTGCTCTGCAGGGGGATCAGTTCTACATAGTTGTCAACTGTCTCTTTATTTAGCAAGCTGTACCGTGTTGGCTTAGCCCCGATTTTGGAAAGCGGGAACAGCTGTAGAGTCTCTGCCTTTGCAATCAAATTTATACGCTGCTGGGTCTTGAAACTCCCCCTCCGTCTCCCCCAATGCAGTTGGCAGTGTTATCGGTTGCCAGTATGAAATGGCAAGGAAGGATGAAGTTCTCTGCCTAGCATCGTCACTGTGGCATGTTAGTGAAAATATCAAATATTTTTTTGGGGGGAGGGGGATGGGCTGTCAAGTAGGCTGTTCGGCGCCCCATGATTTCTAACAGCAGCCCTGCTTGGAACTACCCACATACAATCCAGTTTTTTAACAGAAATACCAGTGGGTTAATAAAACAAGACCTTCCATAAGGGGGAGAAAACCAAAAGTAGGATTTTGGACTGTACCTCCAGGGAAAGTTCTTTAACAAGCACAATACCTATTAATCCATAAAAAACACTATTATTTATACAGACATGTTAAAAAAGCAAATTATATAAAAAATTCTAGTCAATCATACTTTTTAGATCACAATAGCGCAAAATGTTATAGCTTTTCGAAGCGCTCAGAATCTACGCGTTTCACTTCTTCTGGATATGCACTAAAAGATGGCATTGGACCATCCTATTCTATCTGAAGCCACAGATGTATCTATAACTGGCAGTTGTTCTGTCTTCTCCCAGCAGGGCATTAAAAAATGTAGTATGTATGTCTTCATCCAGATATATACAGAGGTTCTGTCACCATTTTCAGCAAGGGCTGTACCTTTTAAATATAGTTGGGATTCATCCAGACATATGTCGGATGGATGAGTTTTCCCAGTCCTGTTTGGGATCTGTATGTTAACTTATATATAACCTTTTGGAAAGGAAGCTCCTTGGGGAAGAGGATCTACTATTGTTCAGGGCGTGGACATAGGCGGAGCTTGAGTGGTCGTAAAGGTGACCCGCCTATGCTCCTGGGAGTCCACGTCGCCTCCCTGTCACATTAGGTTTTACACTGCTTTACTGGGTAAAAGCGCTTACCTCGTCACCATGCATAGGTAATTCAATAAACTCAGAGGACCCTTGGCTGGTCAGGCAAAGACCCGCCCAAGCCTGTCCCAGGCCCTTCAAGTTTCCTGTTTCACCTACAAGGACAGGGCATGCCCTTTCCCCCAGCCGCACTCTCTCTGCTCAGCGTCCCACCCAGCCCAGTACAGCCCCTCCCTCCCGCCCTGCTCATCCATGCTTGGGCACACAAGATGGGGGCAGGCAGGCCAGACTCTGAGCTGGCGGGTGAAAGCGATGGGCTTGTATATGAATCTAGAAGTTAGAGGGCCCGCCCACACCGGGCTCCCAATTTGTGTGACCACTCATTTTGCTGTTGGCTAAAAAGAATGAGTGATTTCAGCTAAACTGGTTTTGCTGTGAAGTGATTGATCAGCCTTATTCTGGGCTTTCAATTTTCCAGAAACTTCATCTGGTTACAACCAACTTTAAGTTGCGAAAGTGGTCAGATGGATCTGGACAATCTACCACCAATCAGTTGATATATTTACAGTCAGGACCATAAATACTGAATTGTTATTTTAGCTTTTAACCTAAAAGTATTGCAGTTGATGTTATATGATAATTGTGGGTTGAAAATTAACTGGGGGAGGATAGTCTCCGAATTGGGTGAATAGTTTGGGAATTACAGCACTTATAGGCAACCGCCTTCTTTTCAAGGGACCAAAAATACTCTAACTTTATTAATACCCAACTGTACTCACAATTAAAATCTGCTAAATTAACTATTTTTGATTGGCAAAGTGTAACAATTTGTTTTTTTTGTAAGAAAACCATAGCCATAGCCTGAGTAGAAAAGCCCATCTTGGCTTCTTTGTTGAAAATGAACCTGCTTACAGAGCCCAATAGCTCAATCTCAAATTTACACACATAGATTAGAAGTCAAAAGTATGACTTGTCTTTCTTCCCCCCTCTTTACCTGCTCAGGATTTGCATTTAAGGATTGGAAAAGTGCAATATATAATTTTTTTGTTTTTTGGCCTTAAAGCGGTAGTAAACCACACCAATTTTCCTTTTTCTTTTTAAACCCTGCAAAGTAAAGGCATAATGTGCTAGTAAGCATTGCAATACTTACCTTAGAACAAAGCCCTGTCATGCTCTGACAGATGCTTCCATCTTCAACCGGTCTTCCTTCCTGGTTCGCATCCTCCAGGCGTCTGTCTGCGCAACAATGATGTCACTCTCGCGCATGTACGCGGGAGTCAAGAACCACGGCACAGAGCTCTGAGTGGACGGCACGGGTATACCGTCCCTTCAAAGCACATGCACCGGTGAAATCCCTGGCTGCATGAAGTGTGAATATCTCCTAAACCATGCAGGTTTAGAAGATATTCGTAGTATCTAAGGGTAAGCCCTATTATAGGTTTACCTGTAGGTACAAGTTTACAGAAAGGGTTTACCTCCACTTTAACCCCTTCCCACCGATCCCTGGCATCCCTTTAACTGGGTCTTTGCGCTAAGGGGCAGAAAGGACTGCCTGATCATGTGACCACTGTGATTGGCTGTAAAAGTGGTCACTTGATTTGGAGTCAGTTCTGCCAGCACCCGATCACTACTAGAGACTGGGAGTTGTCTGTGACAGCACGGACACTATGGTAGGGAGCCCTTGTAGAAGGGCAACTCGGGGTTCACCAGGGTGTGGAGTATAAGCCCCAGCCTTCTTCTTCACCAGTGCCTCTGATGGTGGGGATAGACTTGCAGCAGACTGGAACCAGGGACTCCCAGCTGAAGATGCGGAGACCCCTCGTATGTGCAAGAGTACAGATGGCAGGATACAAGATCTGGGAAACTAGATGAGGTCAGGGTAGGCCACAGGCTGGCAAAAATGGTAAATGAAGCCGGGGTCGGCACACAGGAAGTCAGGCACAGAATACAAGTAATAGGTGGGAAAGCAGGAGCACGGAGGAACTAGGAAGTTGCTCAGGCAACGCAAGCTGCACTGGGCATGTCTACACATAGAGAAGCAGACTAGGAGGTGGACCAGGAAGTGGTACAACATAAAGATATATAAATCCACAGTAGAGCAGGCCACCCCCATAGATGAACACAGAAGACAGCAGCACATGTGAGTAGGACTGCAAGTCCAACAAAACCACTACGGCACCAAGGTAAGAATTTCACAAGAAACTGCAGGCTAAACCGTGACAGAGAGCTTGCTTCTCAGCAGAAGAACCTCGGATCCCCAAGGACACATATGTATGGCGTGTGATTTTTAAAGCACACCCTCTTTGCCGCCGTACATGTGTGTTATGTGGGCCGCAAAAGATTAATACAGCTTTAACTGTTAACTGATGACCCCATTCACACCTCAGCTTTTTGTAGCTTGAAGCCCAAAGCTCCAAACCGCTGGAGGAGATAAAATGTATTATTCTCTATGGAGAGGGTTCCCATCTCTACTACGAAGTCGTCTGAAGCCAATCACCTGAAGCTCAACAAAAAGTTGTGGAGCTTTATTTTTTTTTTTTGTAGCTCAAATTGGGCAGAAGTGTGTGTTTTTGAAGCTCTTTTTGATCCATGGAAATGCTTGATTTGTGCATTTCTTTTTAGTGTTTTAGAGCGTTTTGTCGCACGTTTCTGAGCGTTTTTCCGCTCCAATGCAATAATTAAATAAAAATAAATAAAAATACTTAATAAATAAATACTACATAAAATATATAAATAGCTATTCAATAAAATAATTAAAGTATAACTATAGGCAAAACATTTTTTTTTTTCATTTTTGATTGAGTAAGGGAGGGCTATAACCCCTGTTAAAATTATTTTTGCCATTTGTGTCCCATTGCGGAGATTTTGTTTCACTCCCTGTCCCAAAGCCAAACAGGAAGTGAGAGGAAATCCCTGCAAATTAGGCATATTTCTTGGGGACCCCCAGGTCACCAGAACTAGTGTCCCCATTGGAAGATTTCCCTTCTATTACATTTCTGGGGACAACCCAAAACTTGGGCTTTTCTTTTACTTTCACTTTTAATGATAATGGTAACCAGGACAAATAGAGAGGGCAAATCTCCTTAACGGGGCACAGACTGCAAAAAAAACTGACAGGTGTTCTAATCCCTCTCCATTCTATCCAAAACTAAAAAAAAAATATTTTGCCTTTAGTTATACTTTAAATAAATAATAATAATATGCACAAATAAATAATAAAATAAATAAATAAGATAATCCAACCCCTAACCCTAAGTCAGACGGAAGCTTTTCATCGTCTATTCCGATCGTGTGTATGCCTCATCGGACTTTTTTTTTTTCGAAAATTCGGACCTAGAAATGGAACATTTGGATCAGAAAAGGGCTGGCGACTCGGATGCTCTTGAATAAAAGTCCTTTATTGGGTTACATGGGTACACAGGTACAGGCTAGGCTGACGCGTTTCGGCTGAGAAGCCTTCATCATGATGCTTTGTACCAGTGTGTGTACCCATGTAACCCAATAAAGGACTTTTATTCAAGAGCATCCGAGTCGCCAGCCTATTTATGATTCAAGTACTGCATTTTGGGGCCTGAACGTCCTGGCTAGAGCACCGGTTCACAGTTCATAGATCATCATATTAGCAGTGGGGCTGGGGTATCATTTTGCTTCTCTAGAAATGGAACATGTTCTAAATATTTCCGACTGAAACCAATTCCTATCGGGAAAACCGATCGTCTGTATGCTGTTCCGACGGACCAAAAATGACGCATGCTCTGACGTAAGTACGAGACGGAAGCTATTGGCTACTGGCTATTGAACTTCCTTTTTCTAGTCCCGTCGTACGTGTTGTACGTCACCGCGTTCTGGACGGTCGGACTTTGGTGTGACCGTGTGTAGGCAAGACTGCTAGAGCGGAATTCCATCGGAGTTCCATCGGAGAAACCTTCGGAGTTTATTCCGACAGCAAAACCGACGGCAAAACCGGTTGTGTGTACGAGGCATAACCCTAATATTAACCCCTAATCCTAACCCTAACCCATAACCTAACAAAAATAAATAAGTAATAAAAATAAGTAAATATATAAATAATAATAATAAATACAATAAATAAATAACCCCTTACAAAAAAAGTTAAACAATTAATAAATACTAATACTAATAATTTAAATATAAATAATAAATGTGGATATAAAGCTGAAAAACATAGCAACAAATGATGAAACAGATGATATTTTTGTATATTGGCTTATTTAAAAAACCCCAAAGCTCAAAAATGCTTTAAAAACACTGTACAAAACGGTTGTACTACGTCTATGAACATGTTTGGACGACACAAGACCTTGATAAGTATGTACACTCATTTTGATGGCACAATGATAAAACTGATATGTAAATGTAGATTTTTGCAAATGCACTGTATGGTACTTTGGAAGTTGTTTACATATGTTTAATAAAACTTTTTGATAAAAAACAAAAAAAAAAAAACACTGTTCAAAAACGCCTGAAAAAAAACGACCCAAAAAACTCTCAAAACTGCGCCGCTCAGGTGTGACTGCTGCCTTTATGCCCCGTACACACGGTCGGACTTTTCGGTGTAAAATGTGCGATCGGAGCTTGTTGTCGGAAATTCTGAACGTGTGTAAGGCTCCGTCGGACAGTTTCCATCGAAAATTTCTCGTCGCACAAAATTTGAGATCTGGTTCTCAAATTTTCCGACAACAAAATCCGTTTGCGCAAATTCCCATCATGTGCACACGATTCCGGCGCACAAAATTCCACGCATGCTTGGAATCAAGCAGAAGAGCCGCGCTGGCTATTGAACTTTGTTTTTCTCGGCTCGTCGTGTGTGTTGTACGTCACCGCGTTCTTGGCGTTCGGAATTTCCGACAAGATTTGTGCGACCGTGTATATGCCAGACAAAGTTTGAGCCAACATCCGTGGGAAAAAATCCATGGATTTTGTTGTCGGAATGTCCGATCAATGTCCGATCAATGTGCAGTCGTGTGTAAGGGGCATTAGCGTGAAAGTAAAGTATCACGTGTTGTAACAAGGCTACCGTATACAATATGGCCAAAATCATCTGACACGTGTTGGGTTGTCACCCAGCCTAGGTTCTCGTTCTTTGCAGTATGAGTTACCCACTCTTAGGATACTCTTTATGGGGGCTTTAAAGCAGCATCTTGAGTAGAGTGATGTGAGCTTATCTGCCTACACCGGAGTCTCCCATCCATAAAACTGTCTCCCGGGACTGAACGTCGCCAGCGCCTTCGGCTAAATTGGACAAAGAACTAGAAGCCGCGAGTCATAAAGGTGCAGCGTTGGCCCAGAATGAAAGCATTGTCACCTTTGCATTAGAAAGCAGTTTAAGCGGCTCTTAAAAACGTTCTTTTCCCGAGATGAATTTACCTTTGCATGGGTGGACTGAGCCGTGAATCCTGCGATATTTACTGCCCTGCTCCTTTTCTGCGGTTTTCCAGGAGCGCTGCAGAATGGTGCCCGGTGAAGGGTGATAAAATAATATCTCTCCGGCTTAATGGCGGCAAATGATATTAAAGCAAGAGGGATAATGAGGAGAGGAAGGTTAACTTAGTTTATATATTCCATAAATCTGGAAGGGCTCTGTGATAGCTTTGCATTCTCTGCCACGGAACATCCATTACCTATTTAGTCAGGGGGAAAAAAAAAAACGAGAAATGGCATGCACCGGGGACAGGGCGATTCTGATGAAGGTAGGATGAACAGACATTTTGTGAAGGGTATCTTTGTAGGAAAGGACTAATAAAAACGTTTTATCAAATTTAAAATATAAACTTACTGGATGAAGTTTAGTGGTTATAAACCCCTAAAATGAAAAATGACGAAAGCATATCCTTCTATAGTGTGTACTTGCCACTAGCCAAAGCACAGAGTGCTTTTCTCTCTGCCCTCTGCTATCTACATGAGTCACTCCTGACAGTCTAAGCCAACCCCATGCCGTTCTGGGAGATGGCCACCCTCCCCCCCATCCCCAGCACACAGCAGGTGATTGACAGCCTCAGCTGTGCATAGTTCCCTATGAGACTGTATAGAAGGGGGTGTGTCCATTTCCTCCACACTGGTTTCAGATTACACTCGGCTCCCTCCTCTATGTTGTGTAGTGCATGACATCAGGTCTCCACCTCCTGCCCTCTGGAGAAATACTGTGTAAATTCTGAACTTTTAAGAGGAGAGACGGCTGCAAATAAATAGGTACAATTTATATAGAAGGATTTGTGTATCACCTGAGACCAGTCACTATACTGGGTATATGTGAAGGTTTACAACCACTTTAAAGCAGATCTTGTAATAAATGCATCCCTACTTCCCTGTGTAGAGGGTGCCACCATCATTTGCAGATTCCTGTTTCACATTCCTGCCATAAGCCTGCTGGCTGAGCATTGGTGAAGTCCTTTCTGTCCCCTCTGTTCCTTGAAGCTGTCTGAATGCTTCTAGCTCCCAGTGCCTACAACATTTTAGAATGCTAGAAGTCTCCTCTATGATAACACCATTACAGTGTTGGGGCTTTCAGCCTCATTTATGCCATGCAGGGGATTATTGGGAGTCTGCAGGCCAGTCATGTTCCTCCACCCCAAACTCACTCATCCATGTCTTTATGGACCTTGCTTTGTGCACTGGTCCAAATCATTTGGTGGAGGGGGGATTAAGGTGAGAGGGTTGTTTTTCAGGGATTGGGCTTGGCCCCTTAGTTCCAGTGAAGGGAACTCTTAAGGAATCAGCATACCAAGACATTTTTAACAACTTCATGCTCCCAACTTTGTGGGAACAGTTTGGGGATGGCCCCTTCCTGTACCAACATGACTGCGCACCAGTGCACAAAGCAAGGTCCATAAAGACATGGATAAGCGAGTTTGGGGTGGAGGAACTTAGCTGGCCCGCACAGAGTCCCGATCTCAACCCGATAGAACACCTTTGGGATGATTTAGAGCAGAGACTGCGAGGCAACATCTCATGTTGATCTCATTCAACATTGACAAAACACTGGCCACCGCCCACACCCATAACTGGCCTTCACAGTAAGGAGCACATGGAGGGCATATACATGTAAGACAAAGACAATTCCATAGCTCAACTCACCAACCAGTCTGCTGACCAACCAAATTAGCCTGTCTAACCGTCTGTTAAAAGCAGGGGTTTAGTTAGCACACATTTGCAAACGCATGTGAAAGCTGCAAGGCCTCGTCAAGGCACCCTGTATACTTGCAGTCCTAACACTACTAAATTTATAAGTTTCTCCACAGTGGAAGCACATGCATTGAATGGATGAACATTCAACATTGGTGCCTGACCTCACAAATTGTGGTTCTGGAAGAATGGTCAAACATTCCCATAGACACCCTCCTAAACCTTGTGGACAACCTTCCCAGAAGAGTTGAAGCTGTTATAGCTGCAAAGGGCGGGCCAACTCAATATTGAACCCTACAGACTAAGACTGGGATTCCATTAAAGTTCATGTGCGTGTAAAGGCAGGCGTCCCAATAGTTTTGATAATATAGTGTATATAGCACCTTAATAATTTTTGTGTTAGAGAAGACTAACCCCACCACTTGGACTCTGCATATGCACAGTGTTGCCACAGGGTTTTGTGTCCTGGCAGAGCTCTTAGACCCATCTATGCACGTGCGGTTTTACCATGCATTCACAAAGACAGGGCTGCTGTGGGTGTTTCTAAACTTTGCAGTGTCTCCGCAAAAAATCCCCAGGATGTGTGCACATGTACCGAATGGCTCTGCTGGGCCCTGAAAGCTGTTCAGAACCCTTGGGGTGTATCTGCACATGCACCAAACAATCAAATATGGTGGTGTCAGTGGAGGGGGGCATTTTAAAGTAAAATGAATGGCAAAACTTTTTTTTTTTTGGATTAAGTAAGGGAGGGTTATTACCTCTGTCAGCTTTTTTTTTCGTCATTCATTGAGGAGATTTCCCTTCACTTCCTGTCCCTTAGCCAAACAGGTGAGGCAATCCCTGGTTGTTGGTTGTCACCAGAACTAGTGTCCCAGATGAATGATTTTCCCTTCTATTTTCGTTCTGGTGACAACCCAACATTTGGGATTTTCTTTCCTTACAGTGAAAAATGGTAAACCTGTATATGATCAGTTATTATTATTATACAGGATTTATCTGACGCCAACAGTTTGTGCAAAACTTTACATTATAAAGAGAGACAGTAGTTATGACACAGTTCAATACAAAATTGTTAAGAGGGTCCTGCTCATAAGAGCTTACAATCTAATGGGGAGGGGCAAGTGATACAAAAGGTAACAACTGTGAAAGATGAGCTGATAGACGAATTAAAAGGTCAGTTGTTAGTTGGAGGTGTGATTGGCTATCCTGAAGAGGTGAGTTTTCAGGGATCGCCTAAAGGTGGCCAGAGTAGGACAGAGCCAGATAGATTGAGATAGAGTTCCAGAGGATGGAAGAGGCTCTAGAGAAGTACTGGACTTGAATACGGGAGGAGGAGACTAGGGGAGCTAGAAAGCAGGAGGTCTTTGGAAGAGTGGAGAGGACGGGTGATATTCAGAGACAGAGTTGGTGATGTAGTTCGAGTTGTGAATGGCTTTGTACAGTATGATGTTGTTAGTATTGTGAATTTAATTTCCTGGGCAATCAGAGGCCAGTGGAGGGATTGGCAGAGAGGGGTAGCAGACAAAGAGGTGACAGATTCCCTTTAAATAAGTTGGGTATACTAAGTTACACAAATGTCAATATTTGAGTATGTGCTGTCGCTTCAACACTGAATATGTTTAAATGTTTTCTACAGAAGAGAAAATCTGGACCGTTGCTCAGCACAACATCACCGGTCCAACGCCTGTACAGGGATCAATTTCCGGGAGGCCATACTCTGCCATACTTAACTACAGTGCCAGTGCTGAACAGCTGGAGGTCATGATCAACAGCGCGGAATACTGCGAACAGGAAGTGGTCTATCACTGCAAACATTCACGGCTACTCCATTCGCCTAGTAAGTAAAACAAAACAAAAAATCACTGCTTAATTCACTTTTATCTGGTCATGTTTGCTAATATATTTTTTTTTATATTACATTTTGTGTACTGTAATGCTTAGCTATAGAAATGGGATAAAGTATCAGTGCTCATCCATTGGGTACATAATATGTGAAAAATCTTGCTGCTGTTTAGCATCAGGTTTTTGTCTTTATTGGTGCTTCTTGCTCTTCTTGGGATTGATTTTATGGCTTTTCTTTAGTTGTTTTTCTTATGGTTCTCTTTAGGCTGGGTGTTCTATTTTCTCATGGGCTGGTTTTTATGCTTCTCTAGTTGGGCTGAGTGGTATGTTTACCTTTTGAGTTGTTTATTATGACTATTTTTGGGATGGCTATTATGATTTCTCTCAAGTTGTTTTTAATGGGGCGTACACACGGTCGGACTTTTCAGCTACAAAAGTCCGACAGCCTGTCCGACAGACTTTCGACGGACTTTTGGCGGACTTTCGACGGACTTGCGGCGGACTTTCTAACGAACAGACTTGCCTACACACGATCACACAAAAGTCCGTCGAATTCGTACGTGATGACGTACACCGGACTAAAATAAGGAAGTTCATAGCCAGTAGCCAATAGCTGCCCTAGCGTGGGTTTTTGTCCGTCGGACTAGCATACAGACGAGCGGATTTTTCGACCGGACTCGAGTCCGTCGGAAAGATTTGAAGCATGTTTCAAATCTAAAGTACGTCGGATTTGAGGCTAAAAAAGTCCGTTGAAAGTCCGGAGAAGCCCACACACGATCGGATTACCAGCCAGCTTTAGTCCGTCAGCGTCCGTTGGACTTTTGTAGACGAAAAGTCCGACCGTGTGTACGCGGCATAAGGTTCTTTTTTCAGTTGGATATTCTGTTTTTTCTTGGGATGGTTTTAGGGATTCGCTCAGGGCTGGATGTTCTTTTTTAGCTTGGGTTGGTCTTTATGGTTCTCTTTGGGCTGAGTTGTTTTATAATTACTTTTTTTTGGTTGGGTGTTCTGTATTCTCTTGGGTTATTTTTTATGTTTCTGTTTGTGTTGGGCATTTATGTTTTCTGTTTGCTTGGTTTGTTTTTATGGTTCTAGTTCTGTTGGATGTTCTGTTTTCTCATGGGTTGTTGTTTATGGTTTTATTTGCATTGAATTTTACTGTTTTCTTCTGGTCTGTTTTTTATGGTTTTGTTTGCAATGGGTTTCAATGTTTTTTGTGTTTTTCATATTTTTTTCCTGGGTTATTTATGGTTGTATCTCAGTTAGATATTACGTTTTCTCCTGGGAATGTTCTTTAAGATTCTATCTGGGATGGGTGTTATGTTTGCTTTGGGATTGAGGTTGGGTTCACACTGGGATGGGTGTTCTGTTTGCTTTGGGATTGAGGCTGGGTTCACACTTAAGAATGCAGCGGCTCACAGCAGGAGTCTGGTGCATCTCCATTCACCATTTCAGGTCTGATTTCAGCCCAAATTTTTGGCTGAATTCGTACCTGAAACAGACCAGAAGACGCACAGGACTCCAGTGCAGTTCGCACTGGAGCCGCTACGGAGATGTGTGAACCGGCTCCATAGCTACTGAGTGGTATGTTTACCCTTGAGTTGTTTAATATAACTAATTTTTGGGTTGGCTATTGTAATTTCTCCTACTTTTTTTTTTATGGTTCCATTTCAGTTGGATATTCTGTTTTCTCTTGGGATGGTTTTTATGGTTCTCTTTGGGCTGAGTGTTATCTTTACCCCATGCGTTGTTTGTTTAAATACTTTTTTTGGGTTGGGTGCTCTGTGTTCTCTTTTTTTATGGTTCTAGTTCAGTTAGATGTTCTGTTTTTTCTTGGGGTGTTTTTAAAGGTTATCTCTGGGCTGGATGTTCTGTTTTCATTGGGTTTTATTGGTTTCTTCTGGATTGTTTTTATTGGTTCTCTTTGCATTAGATTTCAATGTTTTCTCTTAGGTATTTATGGTTCTATTTCGATTAGATGCTGGTCTGGATGTTCTCATTGGGCTGGATTCTCTGTTTTCTCTTGGGATGGTTTTAAAGATTCTCTCTGGTCTTGATGTTCTCATTGGGCAGGATTCTCTGTTTTTTCTTGGGTTGGTTTTTATGGTTCTTTTTGAGTTGAGTGTTTGTGCACTTTTTTTTCTTTGGTTTGCGTTTCATGTCTTCTCTTGTGTTTTTTTTTATGGTTCTTCTTGAGTTGGATTTCATGGTGCTTTCTCTGTGGTTGAAGTGCCCAACCTAATTCATAATGTCTAGATGTCAACATGCTTATGGCCCTTGATTATTAGGGAATTCCAGCTGCTGAGTTAAATGGTATTTGAGGCAGCTCATGCTGACTCTCACGAACTTTGGTAAAGGTAATATCAAAAATGAACCTTGGCAAACCTCACAATTATTCCTCAAGATACAAAGCTATGATACATTAACTTGAATAGTTCAGCTTCTTTTACTTATAAAAACTTTGCATCTTCCTCTGGTGAGCGTTGCGTCCAGGAAGCCTCAATAGGAATACAAGATTGATTGATCTCAATATGGTTTTATTTGCATTGGGTTTTACTGCTTTCTTATGGGCTGTTTTTTATGGTTCTGTTTGCAATGGGTTTCAATGTGTTTTGTGTTTTTCATAGTTTTTTCCTGGGTTATTTATGGTTCTATTTTAGTTAGATATTACATTTTCTCCTGGGAATGTCCTTTAAGATTCTCTGTGGGATGGGTGTTCTGTTTTCTCTTGGGTTCTGTTTGCTTTGGGATTGAGGCTAGGTTCAGACCTTAGAACGCAGCAGCTCACAGCAGGAGTCCAGTGCATCTCCATTCACCGTTTCAGGTCTGATTTCAGCCCAAACTTTTGGCTGAATTTGGACTTGAAACAGGCCAGAAGACGCACAGGACTCCTGTGCAATTCGCACTGGAGCCGCTACAGAGATGTGTGAACCGGCTCCATAGAGAGCCGGTCACAATATCCTGCTATGCGAATTGGACCCGCATCCAATTTGCATAGGTGTGAACCCAGCCTTAATGTTTTATCTTGGGTTTTCTAGAATTCTATTTCAGTTACATGTTAAGTTTTCTCTTAGAAATGATTAAAACATTCTATCTGAACTAGGTGTTATGTTTTCTCTTGGACTGGTTTTATGGTTGTTAATGAGTTAAGTGATTGAGCATGGAGGTTGTTTTTGGTTTTTTTTTACGTCTCTTTGGTTTGGGTTTTATGTTCCCTCTTATGTTGATGTTTTTGGTTCTTCTTGGGTTGACTGTTTTGGTTTTTCTTCAGTTGTCTTTCATGGTGCTTTCTCTCTGGTGGAAGTACCCAGCCTAAATCATTATATGTAGAGGCCAACATACTCATGGGCCATTTTTTTATACGGACTTCAGCTACTGAGTGGTATGTTTACCCTTGAGTTGTTTAATATAACAAAGTTTGGATTGGCTATTGTAATTTCTCCTAAGTTTTTTTTTTTTCATGGTTCCATTTCAGTCGGATATTCTGTTTTCTCTTGGCATGCTTTTTATGGTTCTCTTTGGGCTGAGTGTTATGTTTACCCTATGAGTTGTTTGTTTAAATACTTTATTTGGGTTGGGTCTTCTGTATTCTCTTGGCTTAATTTTTAATGGTTCTATTTGATTTAGGTGTTAATGTTTTCTCTTCTCTTGGGTTGTTTTTATGGTTCTAGTTCAGTTAGATTTTCTGTTTTCTCTTGGGGTGGTTTTTAAAGGTTATCTCTGGGCTGGGTGTTCTGTTTTCTCTTAGTTTGTTATACTGTTTGCATTGGGTTTTATTAGTTTCCTCTGGGTTGTTTTTAATGGTTCTCTATGCATTAGATGTCAATGTTTTCTCTTATGCCCCATACACACGGTCGGATTTTCCGACGGAAGATGTGTGATAGGACCTTGTTGTCGGAAATTCCGACCGTGTGTAGGCTCCATCACACATTTTCCATCGGATTTTCCGACACACAAAGTTTGAGAGCAGGCTATAAAATTTTCCGATAACAAAATCCGTTGTGTGCCACGCATGCTCAGAATAAATAAAGAGATGAAAGCTATTGGCTACTGCCCCGTTTATAGTCCCGACGTACGTGTTTTACGTCACCGCGTTCAGAATGATCGGATTTTCCGACAACTTTGTGTGACCGTGTGTATGCAAGACAAGTTTGAGCCAACATCCGTCTGAAAAAATCCTAGGATTTTGTTGTCGGAATGTCCGATCAATGTCCGACCGTGTGTACGGGGCATTAGATATTTATGATTCTATTTCGATTAGATGCTGGTTTGGATGTTCTCATTGGGCTGGATTCTCTGTTTTCTCTTGGGATGGTTTTAAAGATTCTCTCTGGTCTTGATGTTCTCATTGGGCAGGATTCTCTGTTTTTTCTTGGGTTGGTTTTTACGGTTCTTTTTGAGTTGAGTGTGTGTGCACTTTTTTCTCTTTGGTTTGCGTTTTATGTCTTATCTTGTTTTTTTGTTTTTTTTATGGTTCTTCTTGAGTTGGATTTCATGGTGCTTTCTCTGTGGTTGAAGTGCCCAACCTAATTCATAATGTCTAGATGTCAACATGCTTACGGCCCTTGATTATTAGGGAATTCCAGCTGCTGAGTTAAATGGTATCCAAGGCAGCTCATGCTGACTCTCATGAACTTTGGTAAAGGTAATATCAAAAATGAACCTTGGCAAACCTCACAATAATTCCTCAAGATACAAAGCTATGATACATTAACTCGAATAGTTCTGCTTCTTTTACTTATAAAAACTTTGCATCTTCCTCTGGCGAGTGTGACGTCCAGGAGGCCTCATTAGGAATACAAGATGTAATTATACAAGTCAATAGGTAATGAGATAGTTACTTCTCCTCAGCCCTGAATCAGAGTTTCTCAACAAAGACAAGAATCTCATTTAAAATAAATTTCATGCAAAACTCTGGTTAGTTCTGTTTTCTCTTTGTTTGTTTGTTATACTGTTTGCATTGGGTTTTATTGGTTTCCTCTGGGTTATTTTTAATGGTTCGCTTTGCATTAGATTTCAATGTTTTCTCTTAGGTATTTATGGTTCTATTTCGATTAGATGCTGGTCTTATTGGGCAGGATTCTCTGTTTTCTCTTGTGTTTTTTTTTTATGGTTCTTCTTGAGTTGGATTTCATGGTGCTTTCTCTGTGGTTGAAGTGCCCAACCTAATTCATAATATCTAGAGGTCAACATGTTTATGGCCCTTTGATTAGTAGGGAATTCTAGCTGCTGGGTTAAATGGTATCCAAGGCAACTCATGCTGACTCTCACGAACTTTGGTAAAGGTAATATCAAAAATGAACCTTGGCAAACCTCACAATAATTCCTCAAGATAGAACGCTATGATACATTAACCCGAAAAGTTCTGCTTCTTTTACTTATAAAAACTTTGCATCTTCCTCTGGCGAGCGTGACGTCCAGGAGGCCTCATTAGGAATACAAGATGTAATTATACAAGTCAATAGGTAATGAGATAGTTACTTCTCCTCAGCCCTGAATCTGAGTTTCTGAACAAAGACAAGAATCTCATTTAAAATAAATTTCATGCAAAAACTCTGGTTAGTTATGGTTGTTAAAAGATTGACTAACATTTGCAGTACTTCTCTGATATTCTTTCACAGCATGAGGCCAATATTTAATTTACAGGTGCTGTATGCTAAGACTGTGCAATCCACTTTGGCTGATAAAGCATTGATGAGGCACGTCGCTGATGCTGGAAGGATTCTTGATAGGCAGCTGCAGCATTAAGGAGATAATTGAGATGATACACTTGTACTATTGTCAAACAAAAAGGCACAAAACACCTAAGGGCTTGTTCACGTGTGAAATTTGGGGGCGGTAAAACCTCACGATTTTGTTAGTGTTTGGCATGTACTTTGCTTTTAAAAATTAAAATAATGTTTGCAAGACACTATGGGGTTGATTTACTAAAGCTGGAGAGTGCAAAATCTGGTGCAGCTCTACATAGAACGCTTCCAGTTTTGTTTGTCAAAGCTTAATTGAACAATTTTTATTTTTATTTTTTTAATTGGTTGAACTAGATGGACTTGTGTCTTTTTTCAACCTGACTAACTATATAACTATGTAACTATATATGAACAAGCTGAAGTAAGGCCTGGTTCACACCTATGCGGGTTGCGGTTGATGCATATTCCAGGTGTATTTTGTGTTTTTCAGTACACGTTTTTGATCCATTGAAGTCTATGGAACCAAAAACACAGTTTGGTTGCACTTTCTCCAGTTCCCTGATATCCTTTTTGAGAACTGGTGTCCAAAACTGAACTGCATATTCCAGATGAGGTCTTACTAATGGTTTGTACAGGGGGGCAAAATGTTATCTCTCTCTCTGGAGTCCATACCTCTCTTAATACTAGAAAGGACTTTGCTCGCTTTGGAAACCGCAGCTTGGCATTGCATGCTATTATTAAGCTTATGATTGCGGCTCCTTAGGGGGTGCGCTACAAATGTATAAACAATTTGTCCACTACCTAGCTTATAATAAAACAAGCAAGATATTTATCAAAATACCTGTGTCAGGTTATAACTAAATAGTGCTTAAGTCTGTTTAACTGTTTGAAATTTGACCACGGAGATGGAGTTCGGCTTCGACTAGAGCGGACCATTTTTCTGAACGCCTTTGGTCACCCTGTGTCTTCCTATGAATGGAATTCTCAACTTCAAGGATTCTTTTTGTGCACAGAAAACCTGTGAAAAGCTAGAAAATAACAGATCTATTGTATACAGTCTCATCTGATAAACAGCAAACTTGAGAAAGCCTGTATTGTATTTCCAGGCATTGTAAAGGAACACTCTACAAATCAAACCAATGTGTTTTCTCTTCTCTTGATAAGAACGATGATCCTGAGTCAGTCCGGTGCTGAATGGACACGTGAATGAAGATAGATTGTCACTGATGACTCCTCATTCTTGGGTAGAGACCTAGAATAGTTTATTTGCCCAGGGTGACCTTTTATCTGGTTTTCTAAGTGTCTTTTCTGAGTTCTGTTGATTGTGCTATCAGAATCCAGGAGAAAAGCTATTGATTTAAAGTGCAATTTTCAGAATTTACTGCTGCCTGGCCTCTGTTGTGTTGTTACTGTGTTCTGTGATGTGATAATTGGTCTGAGTGTTACATGATAAGAGATAGGAGTGCTGTAGGAGCAGACTAACTGTAGTCAGCTGTAGATTTCTACATTGAATTACACCTCTGAAATCTTTGCGCACTCCAAATTATCGCCATTGCTCATTTTGAAGCTTACAGCTTTTCTGCTAATTTACAGCCCAATGGAATCTCTCTTACTTATGAATGGAATGCCATATTGTGTGTTGGAGTATTTAAAATAATTTTCGGTCCATATGTTCTAGACCAGTGGTTCTCAACTCCTGTCCTCAGGACCCACTAACAGGCCAGGTTTGCAAGATAACTGAAATACATCACAGGTGATATCATTTGCTGCTCAGTGATTGCAGTATTCTCCCCAAGGTAATACTTAAAATCTGGCCTGTTGGTGGGTCCTGAGGACAGGAGTTGAGAACCACTGTTCTAGACAAACAACCTGTAACGGAACGTCCCACACTCCGCTTGAGTGCTTCCACCAGTATACCACTTCCTCCCAGTCTGAATATAGATATCAGATATTCCAACCGCTCACAAGCACAAAACAAGGTGAGACTTGTTTAGCTGCTAACATGGACTCATTTATTAGAACCAAAATTACAAGTCTTTATATACTGTTAAAGAGGAGGTTCCCCCCTCCTGCTCATATTACTCTAACAATACAACTGTAACCTAATTAACCTAATTAACATGAGCTAGTTTACTAAATCATTTACCCAGACTAGGTGACTCAGAGACATGACCTTTGGGGCAGACTTGTGGTCACCGAGCTTCACACAGTAGTATAAACACAATAGCAGGAGCTAATTACAATTAACAATACAAACAGTGATCTCCCCCCCACCCCCTCCTCAGTCTAGTAGGCAACAAACTATAGTAGGAGTAGACTTTGGTCAGCTCTCTCAACTAACATGTGGAGTTCAGAATCAACCAAACCAAGAATAGTCTTTACATATATCCTGGGTGATATTGTGGATAAATATTACTGTCCCATTTTAAGCAATCCAAGACATACCCTCCCAGTCACCATTTCCAATATGGCATACACAGGGTTCCCAGAGTCTGTGTGTCCTGGGGGACAAGGACCCGAATCCAAAGTAAAACCACCTCAAGGGTCCCCAGGCATGCAGCTGACAAAGCACACCATTCCCCCAAATGCCAGGGCCCATAATCGGTAGGGAAGACGCTGGAATTCAGTCCCCTCCAAAAGCCTCTGTCCCGGGTAAGTCTGTCACACAACCCTCGGTTCTTTTCCAAAGAGAGAGAGAGAGGGTTTTTTGAAAGACCTAGAGCAAGAAGTAAAACGAGGAAAGGTATCAGAATAAATGCATACAGTCCGATCCTTTGCCATGTGCTTTTACTGATAAAGCTTTGCTTTGAGGCGAAACATGTTGGGTTAAGGGATTTTTGTGGTTTTTAATTCTTTTTCTTTATTTTTCATTATGGGCACTTAGATATATTGGGGTAATATGGGTTTAGTTGTAGGAGGAAAAGGGAGATTTTTTCGTGGACTGGTGGAGATAGTGGATTGATAAATGTGTATTCTTTTCCCAGGCTGGAAAGGTCCTGTGATATATTTGATTTTGATGGGCAACTGAGCCTTTCACATAGTTACATATAGTTACATAGTAGGTGAGGTTGAAAAAAGACACAAGTCCATCAAGTCCAACCTATGTGTGTGATTATATGTCAGTATTACATTGTATATCCCTGTATGTTGTGGTCATTCAGGTGCTTATCTAATAGTTTTTTGAAACTATCGATGCCCCCCCCCGCTGAGACCACCGACTGTGGAAGGGAATTCCACATCCTTGCCGCTCTTACAGTAAAGAACCCTCTGCGCAGTTTAAGGTTATACCTCTTCTCTTCTAATTTTAATGAGTGGCCACGTGTCTTATTAAACTCCCTTCCGCGGAAAAGTTTTATCCCTATTGTGGGGTCACCACAATCAGTCCTCAGGAAGGATGTACTGGAAATGGAGTGAGTACAAAGAAGGGCAACAAAGCTAATAAAGGGTTTGGAGGATCTTATTTATGAGGAAAGGTTGCGAGCACTGAACGTATTCTCTCTGGAGAAGAGACGATTGAGAGGGGATATGATTTTAATATACAAATACCGTACTGGTAACCCCACAATAGGGATAAAACTTTTTCACGAAGGAGAGTTTAACAAGACTCGTGGCCACTCATTAAAATTAGAATAAAAGAGGTTTAACCTTAAACTGCGTAGAGGGTTCTTCACTGTAATGCCCCGTACACACGGTCGGATTTTCTGATGGAAAATGTCCGATTAGAGCGTGTTGTCGGAAATTCCGACCGTGTGTAGGCTCCATCGGACATTTTCCATCGGATTTTCCGACACACAAAGTTGGAGAGCAGGAGATAAAATTTTCCGACAACAAAATCCGTTGTCGGAAATTCCGATCGTGTGTACACAAATCCGACGGACAAAGTGCCACGCATGCTCAGAATAAATAAAGAGATGAAAGCTATTGGCCACTGCCCTGTTTATAGTCCCGACGTACGTGTTTTACGTCACCGCGTTTAGAACGATCGGATTTTCCGACAACTTTGTGCGACCGTGTGTAGACAAAACAAGTTTGAGCCAACATCCGTCTGAAAAAATCCTAGGATTTTGTTGTCGGAATGTCCGAACAAAGTCCGACCGTGTGTACGCCCTATAAGAGCGGCAACGATGTGGAATTCCCTTCCACAGGCGGTGGTCTTAGCAGGGGGCATCGATAGTTTCAAGAACAATGTAATCACACACATAAGTTGGACTTGATGGACTTGTCTTTTTTCGACCTCACCTACTATGTAACTATGTAACTATGTAACCAGTACGGTATTTGTCAAATAAAATCACATTCCCTCTCAAGCGTCTCTTCTCCAGAGAGAATAAGTTAGTAACCACAGTAAACCTCAGTTTCAATCCATGCCTTTAGGTTGTGGTATGTGGCCAGGATATTGACCCTGACAGAAAGATTGACCAATGGCAGCTAAAGACATACTTGCTGTCTGTTTATCTCCCTATAATGTAGGTTATATATCTGTTCCATCATTTTGTATTTTTGCACTAATTCTGCATTGCCCTATAAGGTTAAACCTGGCATCTTTATAACTTCCTTTCATTTCTACATTATGAGTTTTAGACAGTTATGAATAAAAGTGAAGTTTCAGGTCATAGTGGCTTTAGTGTGCGTAGGTATAGCACAACCCTACTGTTGTTTCTCCAGTCTGATCATAAGCTCGCCACACACTGGTATCAGGACCCAGGTCTGAAGCTGCAACCTCTGCTGTTGCTGCTGGTGGTGTGTCTTCTTGCTGAGCCACCTGAGATGCTGGATGGCTCCCTGGACAATTTCTTGAATGATCTTGCCTTGAACCTTGTTTCTCTTGATTCTTGAACCTTTTGCTCCTCCCATTGGCTTCCTACTTTAGCCATGCCTTTGCTCTTCCTGTTTTCTGGATCACTGTGCTCTCTCCAGCCACTATCTTGCTCTTGCGACTTCTGCTGCCGCCTGCCACTTGTTACTAATCTCAAGTTGTTCCTCGACTATGCTTCTGCTTGATCCCAACCTGCAACTACTCATTACCAACCTTTGGCTTGTTTTCTGACTATGTTTCTGCTTGATCCCTACATGCTATACTTGCTACTGGACCCCAGCTTGCTCACCTCCTGGTGAGGCAATCTTGAGGATCATGACTAGGGATGAGCCGAACACCCCCCCGGTTCGGTTCGCACCAGAACCTGCGAACGGACTGAAAGTTTGCACGAACGTTAGAACCCCATTGACGTCTATGGGACTCGAACGTTCAAAATCAAAAGTGCTCATTTTAAAGGCTAATTTGCATGGTATTGTCCTAAAAAGGGTTTGGGGACCCGGGTCCTACCCTAGGGGACATGTATCAATGCAAAAAAAACTTTTAAAAAGGGCCGTTTTTTCGGGAGCAGTGATTTTAATGATGCTTAAAGTAAAAAAAAAAAAGGTGAAATATTCCTTTTAAATATCGTACCTGGGGGGTGTCTATAGTATGCCTGTAAAGTGACGCGTGTTTCCCGTGTTTAGAACAGTCCCTGCACCAAATGTCATTTTTAAAGGAAAAAATCTCATTTAAAACTGCTTGCGGGTTTAATGTAATGTCGGGTCCTGGCAATATGGATGAAAATCAGTGAGACAAATGGCATGGGTACCCCCCAGTCCATTAACAGGCCCTTTGGGTCTTGTATGGATATTAAGGGGAACCCCGCACCCAAATTAAAATAAGGAAAGGTGTGGGGCCACCAGGCCCTATATACTCTGAACAGCAGTATACAGGCGGTGCAAACAAGACAGGGACTGTAGGTTTGTTGTTAAGTAGAATCTGTTTGTCATTTTGAACGGGTACATTTTTAACGTGTTTAGCTCCAGCCAAAAAATCTTTTTTAAGCTTTTTGGAAAACATAGGGAAGGGTTATCACCCCTGTGACATTTGTTTTGCTGTCTTTCCTCCTCTTCAGAAGATTTCACCTCACTTTTTGTCCCAATGACAAATGCTTTTTGAAAATTTGGGTTTTTTTGTGGAACAAGGATTGGAAAGCATCAGTGGAAAGGAGAAATTGTTTTCCCATATTAACTCTTACAGGAGAGAATTTCCCTTCCTAGGGGTAGATTTCATCTCACTTCCTGTTGTCTCCTTCCGTTTGCAAGTAGGAGTCGTTTGTAAGTTAGATGTTTGAAAGTAGGGTCCTGCCCTATATACTCAGCAGAAATTTGGGCCTTAGGTGTTGTTGTGGCCACAACACTGTAAGCCCTCACAGGGCCCTGCTGTGAAATATTAGATCAAGAATTGTAATTACATGCCCCTGTTGAACAGGAGCTGAAAAATTAGGCCTTAGGCACTGGTGCTGGTGCCCCAACACTGCAACCCCTCACA
The DNA here is from genome assembly GCA_037952835.1 of Lithobates septentrionalis. Lineage (NCBI taxonomy): Eukaryota > Metazoa > Chordata > Amphibia > Anura > Ranidae > Lithobates > Lithobates septentrionalis. The sequence continues at coordinate 2,500,977 of JBBDGP010001333.1, read as the reverse complement.
GACACTCTAGTTGGAACGCAGGAACGAGCCCTGCTGCAAAGTATTGCATCAAAAATTGTAACTACACGCCCCTGTTAAACAGGGGCAGAAAAATTGAGCCTTAGGCACTGGTGCTGGTGCCACAACACTGCAGAACACTGTGAGCAGGACGCACTGCACTAACTGTAAATAGTCTAGCTGCCTGACTGTGGTACTAATAGGACCAATAGAACACCAGCAATTTTCTTCAGGTAGCTGTAAATACTGTAACAAGACAAGCCTGCCTGTCAGTAGGAAGGTAACAGGAACGGATCTAGCTAAACTGAATACAGTGTATATATATATATATGCAACACCTGGGATGCATATATATATACACAATACACTGTAAGTGCAGCTAACTGACTGACTGTCCTGCCTAATCTAGCTAACTCAAATGAAATGACACTGTCTCTCTCTCTCTCTCTATCTCTCAGCACACCGGAACACACTGCACAGGGCCGCGGTGCAGGCGGCCTTATATAGTGTGGGGCGTGTACTAAATCCCCTGAGCCATAATTGGCCAAAGCCTCCTTGGCTTTGGCCAATTACGGCTCTCTGTTCAGGCGGCGCTGTGATTGGCCAAGCATGCGGGTCATAGTGCATGCTTGGCCAATCATCAGCCAGCAATGCACTGCGATGCCGCAGTGTATTATGGGCCGTGACGCGCCACACGAATTTGGCGCGAACGGCCCATATCGTTCGCAATTCGACGAACGACCGAACAGCCGATGTTCGAGTCGAACATGGGTTCGACTCGAACACGAAGCTCATCCCTAATCATGACCTAGTACAGCAAAATCCATCTCCTTCATCATGAGTTCTGGTGAACACCAGTTAGTGCTTAGACCTCACACCTCGGGTGAGCCTACTTCATCTACCAGGGTGACCTGTTTCTGTGCTTACCCAGCTGGTCGGTGGAGGCCTCTCTACTGCTATAGCTACCGGTCTCCAAGCCTGACCCCTGACCCTGGGAACCGGTTGAAATTCATGCAAAAATGTTTTGTTTTTGGAAAGTTGAGTTAAATTGAATATCATTTTTGACTGTATTCGCAAGAAAATTCTAAGGATCAGAATGGAAAACTTAAAACTTCAAGGTAGGCTCTTGCTCACATTGGTTTGGATGGAGTCCATCCTTTTTTATCCTGTGCCCTTATGAATGGGTGTTGATATGTTGATATATTAAAAATATATTTGACTCTTTTATCCAATGTTGGTCTGGCACTCCTTTCTGTATTCTCATGATTGAGTTATTGTTGGGTGCTCATCCTTGCTGTATTCACACCCCTTGAAGTTTTAGACTTTTCCATTTTGTCATGTTACAACCGAAAACCTAAATGTATTTTATTAGGATTTTATGTGATAGACCAACACAAGGTGGTACATTTTTGTGAAATGGAAGGAAAATGATAAATGGTTTTCACTTTTTTTTTACAAATAAATATCTGAAAAGTGTGGCATGCATTTGTATTCAAACCAAATTCCTCTGATTCCCCTAAATAAAATCTAGTGGAACCAATTGCCTTCAGAAGTCACATAATTAGTAAATAGAGTCCACCTGTGCGTAATTTATTCTCAGCATAAATACAGCTGTTCTATGAAGCCCTCAGAAGTTTGTTAGAGAACGTTAGTGAATGGACAGCATCATGAAGGCCAAGGAACACACCAGGCAGGCAGGGACCAAGTTGTGAAGAAGTTTAAAGCAGGGTTAGGTTGTAAAAATATATCCTAAGCTTTGAACATCTCACGGAGCTCTGTTCAATCCATCATCCAAAAATGGAAAGAGTATGGCACAACTGCAAACCTACCAAGACATGGCTGTCCACCGAAAATGACAGGTCAGGCAAGGAGAGCAATAACCAGAGAAGCAGCCAAGAGGCCCATGGTAACTCTGGAGGAGCTGCAGAGATCCACAGCTCAGGTGGGAGAATCTGTCCACAGGACAACTATTATGCCGCGTACACACGGTTGGACTTTCCGGCATACTTGGTCCGGCGGACCAGAGTGTGCTGGACAATCCGCCCGTGTGTGGGCGGCGGCGGACTTTTCCGGCTGACTTCTTCCCAAAAGCCCGCCGGACCTAGATTTGAAAAAAGTTTCAAATCTTTCCGTCGGACTCAGTTTCGGGCGGAAAGTCCGCTCGTGTGTGTGCTGGTCCGACGGAAAGCCCGCTCGTGTGTAGGCTGGTCCGACAGACCAAATACGACACGAGGGCAGGGTATTGCATCTCGCGCTCGCTGCAATAGGAAAAACAAATCTTCCTATTGCGGCGAGCGCGGGGCATACCAGGCCCTTAGGTCTGGTATGGATTATAAAGGGAACCCCGCTACGCCGAAAAAACGGCGTGGGGTCCCCCTAAAATCCATACCAGACCCCGATCCGAGCACGCAGCCTGGCCGGTCAGGAAAGGGGGTGGGGATGAGCGAGCACCCCCCCTCCTGAACCGTACCAGGCCGCATGCCCTCAACATGGGGGGGGGTGCTTTGGGGGAGAGGGCGCCTTACGGTGCCCCCCCACCACAAAGCACCTTGTCCCCATGTTGATGAGGACAAGGGCCTCTTCCCGACAACCCTGGCCGTTGGTTGTCGGGGTCTGCGGGCGGGGGCTTATCGGAATCTGGGAGCCCCCTTTAATAAGGGGGCACCCAGATCCCGGCCCCCCACCCTATGTAAATGAGTATGGGGTACATGGTACCCCTACCCATTTACCTAGGAAAAAAGTGTAAGTAATAAAACACACTACACAGGTTTTTAAAATATTTTATTAAACAGCTCCGGGGGGGGGATCTTCCTCCGGCTTCGGGGGTCTTCTTCCGGCTTCGGGGGTCCCTCCGCTTCATCTTCTCCCGGCGTCCGGTTGGTTCTTCTCCGCTCTCCGGCCTCTTCTCCCGGTGTCCCAGGTCTTTGGCCGGCCCCTCCGCTGTCTTCATGTAGCTCTATTGCCAGCGGAGGTCCGGACTTCTGGGCTTCTTGTCTTCTCTTCTCTTCTCTTCCCCCAGATGTTGACACGACGCTCTCTCCGGCTGGACTGGTCTCTGAGGGCTGCGTTGTGACTTATATAGGCGGAGACCCCGCCCCCATATGATGTCACAGTCCCTGGGCATGCTGGGACTGTGACTTTTTAGGGGGCGTGGTCAACCGTTTTTCGGCGTAGGGGTTCCCCTTTATAATCCATACCAGACCTAAGGGCCTGGTATGCCCCGCGACGGGGCTCGTAAGGTGTCAATCTCGCCGATAAAAGCGGCAAGATTGACATCCTTTTCTAGTCCCGTCGCACCTGAGTCACGTTCAAAATGAACGGACTTGTCCGTGTGTGGGCAAGTCCGTTCATTCTGAAAGTCCGCCGGAACTCCGGCGAAAGTCCGTCGGAAAGACGGGCGGACTTAGCCCGCCGGAAAGTCCCGGCGTGTGTGGGCAAGTCCGTCCGTTTTAAAGTCCGGCGCACCTGGCGGACAAAGTCCGTCGGAAAGTGTGCCGGACCAAGTAGGATAGAAAGTCCGACCGTGTGTACGCGGCATTAGTTGTGTTCTCCACAAATCTGACCTTTATGGAAGAGTGTCGAGAAGAAAGACATTGTTGAAAGAAATCCATAAGAAGTCCAGTTTGCACTTTGTGAGAAGCCATGTGGGGGACACAGCAAACATGTACAAGAAGGTGCTCTGGTCAGATGAGACCAAAATAGAACTTTTTGGCCTAAAAGCAAAACGCTATGTGTGGCAGAAAACTAACACTGCACATCACCCTGAACACACCATCCCCACCGTGAAACATGGTGGTGGCAGCATGATGTTGTGGGGATGCTTTTCTCCAGCAGGGACAGGGAAGCTGGTCAGAGTTGATGGGAAGATGGATGGTGCAAAATACAGGGCAATCTTAGAAGAAAACCTGTTATGCCGCGTACACACGGTCGGACTTTTCGTCTACAAAAGTCCAACGGACGCTGACGGACTAAAGCTGGCTGGTAATCCGATCGTGTGTGGGCTTCTCCGGACTTTCAACGTACTTTTTTAGCCTCAAATCCGACGTACTTTAGATTTGAAACATGCTTCAAATCTTTACTTCGTAACTACGACGGACCCCGAAGTCCGCTCGTCGGTATGCTAGTCCGACGGACAAAAAAACGACGCATGCTCATAAGCAAAAACTAAACGGAAGCACTCGGTCTAGTAAAACTAGTGTTCGTATTGTAGGTAGCACATTCATCACGCTGCAAAATCTGTGATCGTTGAATGCAGCGCATTTTATTTCTTCATTACGAATGCTATAAAGAACGAAGGTGTTTTGCTGTTCATATTCAGAGTTCTCCCAAACTGATTTCTGGATTCTTTTTCTCTTTGATCTCATGAATGATATAGTATGCTTTTTAAAAACAATGTTTCCATACTAATATAATACTTTTTACCTTTTTTTTTTTTGTTTTTTTTTGTGTGGAATCATATTTTCTTGTAATTTTTATCCAGATATTTATTTTATGATTGGTGTTGAACTTTTTTATATGTTTATCTCTAGATTTTTATTTTTCATTTTTTTGGTGTTTGTAAAGTTACCACAAATAACCCATTTGTATTTTTTTTTTTTTTTTTAATTTTTTTTTAGATTTTTTAGGTTTGTAAAGTTACCACAAAGAACCCATTATAATTTTTTTTTTTTTCTAGTGATTATTTTTTATTTTTAAGATAAAGTTAACCCAAAGCACCGTTTTTGGTTATGTATATTTTTGTTCTTTCCCAGACTTACCACTCGAACATTATTAACATTAGTAATGTATTTTTGGTGTGTTTTTGCAAACTCAATGAGATTGTTGTCCCTTGATAATTTAACATTGTGTGTAAAATCAATGATTTAAAAGAAAACACATAAAGTCTTTTGCTAAACTCAAAAAAAGATCCATTTATTCATGGTCAAAATAAAATAAAGAGGAAGTCAACGCTGGAAAAAGTCTGTGTACCAGAAAATTGGGATCTTGAGGAGTCCATATAAGAGGGAGCACAATCTGGTCCAAGAATCCCAGAGATCAACAGCACCAGCAGATGATATAGATGTCCCCAGACTGTGGTCCTACAACAGCCTGCGTCTTCTGTCAGACCAGACTGAACCCAGGTCATCACTTTCTTCTCTTCCCTGCAGCCTTCCCTCCACGCTGCCCTGCACCCTTCCCTGCAGCCTTCCCTGTAGCCTTCTTTGGAGGCTGTGGCTGTGGTGTTTCAGTTGTGGCAGGAGGAGGAGGAGGAGGAGGAGGAGGAGGAGGAGGGGGGGCTGCCTCATGTAGTTGTGTGTTTCGGGTTAGCGTGCCCTGCAGCCCCTTCTGGATAGTTTCCCCAAATAGGCGCTCGCAAATGAGACGCTGCTCCCAGTCCATTTGAAGAAGCCTGCTGGCTAAGTAGCAGCCATAGGCCTCTTCTGCTTCGGGGGGGCTCCTCAAAAAACGTGTGGCCTCTTGCATGAGGCGCAGGGATGCCTCCTGTGTGACGGCCCCCTTCCTGGCCCTTTTTTTGGGAAGGTGGAGGGGAGGCACTTGTGATTGGGTCATGCTCCTACTGGGCCCAGCCGCCTCACTGGGACCAGCCACCTCACTTGGCCCAGCCACCTCACTGGGACCAGCCACCTCCTGCCTGACACTGGGCCCAGCCTCCTCCAGGATGATGGGGAATCCGGCCTCCTCCAGGCTGTCCATGGGCCCGGTCTCCTCCTGCCTGCCACTTTCCACACATTCCTCCTGGATGGACTCATCCTGTGTATAAAAAAAGGACATAGTTTTAGTATATTTTTTGGGGTTCATCAATGACACACAATTTGCTTCTCATGACTAGCAAATTCAATGTGAATACATCTCTTTAATAAAAGAGTCTAATCAGACACCCTATTTTTTTCTAGCAGGTGCCAAACATATTTAGCTACTCCTGTCAATTGATATGTCTACACAATTTTGAGTGCAAAAATCTGGGAGAAAATTCTAACATCCAGTTAACCTCATTAATATTAGTACAGTAAATATTGTTTAAACTAATTTACCTGACTCCAGATGGTCATATCCGGTTCATCCAGGATGGAAGACCCAGCTTGCTCCTCATCAGCCTCTGCTGGGGTGGAGGGAAGGGTGGAGGGAAGGGTGGAGGGAAGGGTTGAAAGTGATGCCCTGGCTTCAGTCTGGTCATCAAGAAAACGTAGTTGATTGTAGTACCACAGCCTGGGTACATAAACATCATCTGCTGATGCTCCTGATCTCATTGATTCCTGGATCTTCCTATGCTCCCTCTTATACATATTCCTCAAGACCCCAATTTTCTTGAGCAATGTCTCCATTGTTGCGTCCGGGATGGTCGCCTGGACAAAGGACAGAAGTCTCTCCAGCGTTGACTTCCTCACATGCTTAGCATAATACTGAGGGTGTTTCACCTCCCACAAATTCCTCATCTCTCGATATTTAGATATGAAAGCTGTAAGGAACTCTGGATCCTTAAATAGGGGATTCATTATATCTGGAAAAGATAAAGTCACAAGACAAAAAACACTTATTAGGTTTCTGCTAACCCTCATCATCTTCTCCCTATGTAGGCCTCATCAATCTATCAAGCCATATAGGCCGCTTGCTACAAAGTCATGACCATAAAAAAACCAAAAAAAAAAATACAATTTTAAATTACCTTCGTTTAGTAACGTCCCGGTCCACTATCACCTACGCACAGAACGTACGTACGACACGTGCACAAGGCCCCTCTTTATACACTACGCATGTGTGAAACTCCGCCTGCGTCGCCCGCCCCTGACGTTCGATTTTAACTCATGTTCTCCGCCCATTTTTAATTACGGCGCGTAGTGGGGTGAATAATGGCGGAGACACATGACATGTTAACTACCTCAGGTAGCGAAAAAAGCCCGGAGGCTGGAACGTCAACAAGATCTGTGAAGCCTAGATTTAAGGCCTCCAATATGAGTTTTGAAGAGATGGTGGAGATGGTGGCCATTCTTCGAAAAAAGGACTATGATGGGAAGTATGGGCCGTACGCCCGGCCAAATTTGCGCAAGGCCAAAATAATGGCGAAGGTGGTGGACACTTTACAGGCTTCTTTTGGGGTCCAGCGCTCCAAGGATCAAATTCGAAAAAGATGGTCTGACCTCAAGCTCAGGGAGCCGGATCAGTACAGACGGATCCGTAAAGTGCTTAAAAAAAGTAAGTACTTGTCGTGTTTTTCTCTTGTGTTTATTACCTTGTATACTGCTCCATGTGCTTTTCATTCCTATACGATTTTTGTTTTCTCGTCGTTTCAAACGATCTTTTTAATAAACATCGTTACATATCTATATATGTATATATGTGTATGTATATATATATATATGTATGTATATATATATATATATATATATATATATATATATATATATATATATATATATATATATGTGTATGTATATATGTATATATATATATATATATATATATGTGTATATATATAGAGAGAGAGAGAGAGAGAGAGAGAGAGAGAGAGAGAGAGAGAGAGAGAGAAATGTAAAACATTCTTTTGGAATAATTTAAGTTATGTTTTTTTTTTTTTTTTTTACATTTATTTAGATATTTATATTTTGCTACAGATATAGAGAGAGAGAGAGAGATTAAAAGATTATTAACTATATTTCGAGATATTGATATCTATCTATCCGATATGTATTTTTCATTTTTAATATTGAGGTAAAATAGGAACTTTACACAAACAGAACATTTGTACACCACTTCACTACAAAGGTAGGAAAATTACTATGTACTAAAATATCTGTGTGCTAAGTAGATTAATTTTTTGTTTCACATAGGGGAAAAATCACTCAGCCAACAAGAACACAGTCCACCCCAAGCCAAACAACATACTTGGGAAATCAGCCCAAGCCCCACTGAGGATGTGGATGAAGGAGAGGTGGGCGACATGGGCACCCCACCAGGTGAGTGTCTGACACACCAGCTTACGGAAATCTATGCATGGCTGCCTTTTCTTTTATGTAATTATTCTACTCTATTTTAGGTGATCTGGTTGTGCTTGAGTCAAGCAACAGCCCCACCCCCGAGGATGTGGAGGAATTATGCGACATGGGCACCCCAGCAGGTCAGTGTCTGAGACAACAGCTTTATTATGGTAAGGTAAACTATGTATGTATGCATATTTCTAAACACATTATTTGTTTTCATTCCACTTTAGGTACAAGAACTGAATATTTCACCTCAGATAGTGCCCAACGGCTAATTGGTCAAATAATGGCCTGGAATGGGGAGATCGATCAAATGCGGAATCGGCTGGATCGTATGCAGCAGGAAATGAAGGACATGATTGATGTTTTGGGTCGAATCTAAATTCCCTTTTTGAAACCCCAAAACATCCATCATGTCCTTCATTTCCTGTTTTGCTGACCCCATTCTGGGCCTTCTCTTTATTATTTTTGCATTACTTATATGGCTGTTTAACAAAATTTAAAAAAGGAGGGCTGTTTATAGAAACTACCTTAAAAATAAAAAAAAATAAAAAACTTGATTTTAACAAAAAAAAAAAAAAAAAAATTGATTTAAAAAAAAAAAAAAAAAAAATTAAAAAAATTGATTTAAAAAAAAAAAAAAATTAAAAAAATTGATTTTAATAAAAACACAAATAAAAATAAAAAAAATTATTTAAAAAAAAAATAAATAAATAAAAAAATTTTTAAAAAATATCAAAAAAAAAAAAAAAAAGAATTTTAAAAAAGCCCAAAAAAATTTTTTAGGGATTATGTACAAATCTTCATATATAATTATATTTTTCATAATTATTAAGATATCATTATATTTTTGGCTAGGAACATTTTATAATAAATGCATAACTGAATGCATAACAACGATTAATAAAAAAATCTCCTTATAGGAATTCAAGAAATGTGTGGTTTGTTATTTCTATGCTCAGTATCAGTTTGGTTATAATTGTCAACAAGTTGTTTACAGTGGCAATGAAGCTTATTTAGACATTTAAAAGGAAAATACAGTTGGCACTACAACTGATCGACCATAACCTTAGGAGAAAGCCCAAAAGAAAGGCAAGCAATAAATATAATTCAAGATTTCATCAAAAAAATTTTTATTTAAAAAAATTAAATATCCTGGCCCATTGCAATGGCCCCCCTACCCATAAAATAATTCACATATTGCTGTCTAACTTGACGGGCACTTTGGGGGGCCAAGCCAGTACGGACAGTATCCAGGGCCGTAAGGTGGTCATCTAGAAGTACGGCCTCAGGCCCAACTGTTCCGATATAATTTTGCGAATGTTTTTGTAAAAAGTTGTGCAGAATGCAGCAGGATAAAATTATAAAATTAAGTTTGTATTCCGCCAAATTAATCGATGTTTGAAACAGGCGGAACCGGCTGGCCAGAATCCCAAACGCATTCTCAACCACTCTTCTAGCTCTGGCCAGCCGGTAATTAAAAACCCTCCTCTCCGGGGTGAGGGTTCTTTGGGGGAATGGCCTCATGAGGTGCTTGCTCAGAGCGAAGGCTTCATCGGCAATGAAGACAAAGGGGAGTCCTTCCACGTTATCCGCATCAGGTGGCAATCCCAGGCCACCACTCTGGAGACGCTGGCAGAACTCCGTCTGGGCAAATACTCCTCCATCCGACATCCGGCCATTCTTCCCCACGTCCACATATAAAAATTCATAGTGTGCCGACACCACCGCCATTAAAACAATACTGTGGAACCCCTTATAATTAAAATAATATGACCCCGAATGGGGTGGTGGCACGATGTGGACATGTTTCCCATCTATAGCCCCTCCACAATTGGGAAAGTCCCAACGGCTGGCAAAATGGGATGCCACAGTCTGCCATTCCTGTGGCGTTGAAGGAAACTGGGGAATCAAACAAGAAAACCAAAATCATTAATTTGGAAGGTAACATTGCAAGAAAATTATACAATTAAAAACATTATTCCCCAGCATCAGTATAACATTAAATAATTTAAATCTTCTGTAATATCTAATATGGAAAGGCACACTTATCAGATTGCTCACCCCCTCTGATGGAACATTGATTACATTTTAGGGGGTTGTGAAATCCATAAAAAAGATTACTTTTAGGACACGCAGGAATTTAGGGACTAAAAAGGCTACAAGACTGCAGTTGTCGCACTCTGCAAGTGCAGTTGCTAACCAGCTTACAGTAAATGAGGGAAGGTAAAAAGGCAGTCATGTTGCAAGGAGTACACAATCACATGCAAGGGCAATTAATGAAAACACTTTGTGGCTTGCATATGATTTGATGATGGAAATCAGCAGAGCTTCTGCTCATTTACTAAAGCACTGGAACAAATGCACTTGTAGAGTGCACATGCATTTTGCAAAGTGCAACATATATTTGCTTTATACAAATCAACAACACAGAACATTCAAGCCAATTTTTACGAGGGTGTGGGGGGGGGGGGGAATCAAGCTAATTGCTAATTAGCAGCACACTATTTGGAGTGAGTTTAGGTGGGGGGTGGGGGGTTGGGAAATCAAGCTAATTGCTAATTAGCAGCACACTATTTGGAGTGAGTTTAGGTGGGGGGTGGGGGGTTGGGAAATCAAGCTAATTGCTAATTAGCAGCACACTATTTGGAGTGAGTTTAGGTGGGGGGTGGGGGGTTGGGAAATCAAGCTAATTGCTAATTAGCAGCACACTAAATACACTCAAACAAAATACATTCAAAATGAGTAGACTAGGTGGATATGTTCCCATCATTGCATGTTGGGGAGGTTATTGAAGGAAAATATACATGCATGACAAAAAAGAACAGGAAAAAAATGCAGCATGTGTGAGGATAAAAAGGGGACATTCACACTATATTGCAATGATGGTAAGTAGTGTTTGAAGCAAGAAATACATTACATTATCAAAGATTACATAAAAGAACATGTGATGCTAATCAAAGAAAAATATCTTACCTTAATATAGTCCTTCTGCAGGACCTGGATGATGGCAGAACAGGTCTCTGGGATAATGATCCCCAGAGCCTGGGGGGAGATGCCTGTCGAGAACTTGAGGTCCTGCAGGCTTCTCCCTGTCGCCAAGTACCGCAACGTGGCAACTAGCCTCTGCTCCGGAGTGATGGCTTGCCTCATGCAGGTATCCTGCCTGCTGATATAGGGGGTCAGCAAAGCCACCAAACGGTCAAAAACGGGGTCCGTCATCCGGAGAAAGTTCCTGAAATCCTCAGGATTATTCTCACGGATCTCATGGAGCAATGGCATGTGACAGAACTGGTCACGCTGGAGCAACCAATTCTTGGTCCATGAACTCCTCCTCGCCCTGTTCATGGACTGGTCTTGGTCTGAAGAATAAACTACAGCACCAAACACATACAATGCACGAGCTCGACGACGAGTACGTACAGGTAACATGGTTACAAAACGGTCGGCTGGTCAGAACGCACTAAACAGAACGCACTGAAGAACAGCAAGGCCTGTGAAGAGCGACCTGAAAATCAGGAACGAGCGGACAATAAAACAAAGATTTCTCAATGCCAACTGACCAAACGCACTGAAAAGCAGATACAAACCTCACAAGCACAGACTGAACAACAGTTAAAACGAACTGAAAAATACGAGTCTCACAAGCGCAAATCGTCTCTCACCAAACTTCTACTAACACGAGATAAACACGAGATTAGCAGAAGGAGCCCAAAGGGTGTCGTACGGGCTATTGAACTTCCGTTTTATAGTCTCGCCGGACTTGGTGTACGTCACCGCGTACTAGGCTGTCGAACTTTTGTGTGGTCGTGTGTAGGCAAGTCCATTCGTTAGAAAGTCTGCCGCAAGTCCGCCGAAAGTACGCCGGAAGTATGTCGGACAGGCTGTCCGACTTTTGTAGCTGAAAAGTCCGACCGTGTGTACGCGGCATTAGAGTCTGCAAAAGACTTGAGACTGGGGCGGAGGTTCACCTTCCAGCAGGACAACGACCCTAAACATACAGCCAGAGCTACAATGGAATGGTTTAGATCAAAGCATATTCATGTGTTAGAATGGCCCAATCAAAGTCCAGACCCAAATCCAATTGAGAATCTGTGGCAAGACTTGATAATTGCTGTTCACAGACGCTCTCCATCCAATCTGACAGAGCTTGAGATATTTTGCAAAGACGAAAAGAAATGTCACTCTAGATGTGCAAAGCTGGTAGAGACATCCCCAAAAAGACTTGCAGTTGTAATTGCAGCGAAATGTGGTTCTACAAAGTATTGACTCAGGGGGGGCGCCATACAAATGTACCCCCCACACTTTTCCCATATTTATTTGTAAAAATATGTTGAAAACCATTTATCATTTTCCTTCCACTTCACAATTATGTGCCACTTTGTGTTGGTCTATCACATAAAATCCCCAAAAAATACATTTACAATTTTGGTTGTAACATGACAAAATGTGGAAAATTTCAAGGGGTATGAATACTTTTTCAAGGCACTGTAGTTGCTAGTTAGGCTTTCTGTTTGTTAGGTTGCTTAGTTAGGTATTCTGTCACTGGGGTTTTTGTTCACTTATATCTTTATGTTTGATGTGTGCTGGTCTTTGGACAGATTTTGGTTTACTGTAAATTAATCTTACTTTTATTATACAGTGTCTCACAAAAGTGAGTACACCCCTCACATTTTTGAAAATATTTTCTTCTATCTTTTCATGTGACAACACTGAAGAAAGGACACTTTGTTACAATGTAAAGTAGTGAGTGTACAGCTTGTATAACAGTGTAAATTTGCTGTCCCCTCAAAATAACTCAACACACAGCCATTAATGTCTAAACCGCTGGCAACAAAAGTGAGTACACCCCTAACTGAAAATGTCCAAATTGGGTCCAATTAGCCATTTTCCTCCCCGGTGTTATGTGACTCGTTAGTGTTACAAGGTCTCAGGTGTGAATGGGGAACAGGTGTGTTAAATTTGGTGCTATCGCTCTCACTCTCTCATACTGGTCACTGGAAGTTCAACATGGTACCTCATGGCAAAGAACTCTCTGAGGATCTGAAAAAAATAATTGTTGCTCTACATAAAGATGGCCTAGGCTATAAGAAGATTGACAAGACCCTGAAGCTGAGCCAAGACCATACAACGGTTTAAGGGGAAAATTTCCTCAAGACAGGCCTCGCCATGGTCGACCAAAGAAGTTGAGTGCATGCGCTCAGCATCATATCCAGAGGTTGTCTTTGCAAATTAGACCTATTAGTGCTGCCAGCATTGCTGCAGAGGTTGAAGGGGTGGGGGGTCAGCCTGTCAATGCTCAGACCATACGCTGCACACTGCATCAAATTGGTCTGCATGGCTGTTGTCCCAGAAGGAAGCCTCTTCTAAAGATGATGCACAAGCAAGCCCGCAAACAGTTTGCTGAAGACAAGCAGACTAAGGACATGGATTACTGGAACCATGTCCTGTGGTCTGATGAGACCAAGATAAACTTATCTGGTTCAGATGGTGACAAGCGTGTGTGGGGGCAACCAGGTGAGGAGGACAAAGACAAGTGTGTCTTATCTACAGTCAAGCATGGTGGTGGGAGTGTCATGGTCTCGGGCTGCATGAGTGCTGCCGGCACTGGGGAGCTACAGATCATTGAGGGGACCATGAATGCCAACATGTACTGTGACATACTGAAGCAGAGCATGATCCCCTCCCTTCAGAGACTGGGCCGCAGGGCAGTATTCCAACATGATAACGACCCCAACACACACCTTCAAAACAACCACTGCCTTGCTAAAGAAGCTGAGGGTAAAGGTGAAGGACTGGCCAAGCATGTCTCCAGACCTAAACCCTATTGATCATCTGTGGGGCATCCTCAAATAGAAGGTGGAGGAGCGCAAGGTCTCTAACATTCACCAGCTCAGTGATGTCATCATGGAGGAGGGGAAGAGGACTCCAGTGCCAACCTGTGAAGCTCTGGTGAACTCCATGCCCAGGAGGATTAAGGCAGTGCTGGAAAATAATGGTGGCCACACAAAATATTGGACACTTTGGGCCCAATTTGGACATTTTCACTTAGGGGTGTACTCACTTTTGTTGCCAGCGGTTTAGACATTAATGGCTGTGTGTTGAGTTATTTTGAGGGGACAGCAAATTTACACTGCTATACAAGCTGTACACTCACTACTTTACATTACACAAAGAATCAGAAATGATGGTGATGCTTCCTTCAGGCATGTTCCAGTGCCTGTATGACCTCACCTTCCAAAAGTGCTACAAAGTAACCGTGGGCAATTATAAAACATTCACGCAGCCAGAGCGACCTGTGATTGGAGAGAAAGTAACAGTTACATGAAAATGAATTTAAACAGAAAGCTCTGCGTGCTTCAGAGGCAGTTGGCGGCCCGTTATGGTGGTACTATGATGTAAAACCAGCACTCGGTTACTGGATCATGAAATAATATTCTGATTCCATAAGACGGCTGTTCAGGTTTCATTTGATACAATGAAGCCCCGGGACGGTGGTTTGTTTTCATGGAGGGAAGCAAAGGGGAGTCATGAGGAATCACCGGCGGAGGGGGGGGGGGGGGTCTCAGCATGATGCGTACCGACAGCCAATGTAATAGAGGCCGCGCGCGGTCACACCCCTCGTCTGTTCCAATCTGTCTCCAGGCACGCATGCTGGAGCTGTGTGTGGTGCCCGTGCACGGAGGGCTATTAACAAGACAAATTGTCCTGACAGTTAAGAATTAGGCTTGTCCAGCACAGCACCTTCCACACTGAACCTGCATACATAGAGACATGGAAAGCGGGGGAGGGGAGGGGAGAGCCGGAGAAGGGGTGGCAGGTCACTGGCAGCAAATGCAAGATAAAATGACAGCAAAGCTGAACTCTGGGATAGGCAAATATTGTCTAAATACAAGAGATGTGTGTTTTTACTTTAACCGCTTCAATACCGGGCATTTTCACCCCCTTCCTGCCCAGGCCAATATTCAGCTTTCAGCGCTGTCACACTTTACATGACAATTGCGCGGTCATGCAACACTGTACCCAAATCATTTTTTTTTCACAAAATTAGAGCTTTCTTTTAATGTTTTTTGATCACTGGGTTTTTTAATTTTTTGCTAAATAAATGACAAAAGACCAATCATTAAAAAAAAAAAACACGTTATATAAAATTTTTCAAACAAATAATCTTTCTTTATAAATTTAGGCAAACGTGTACTTTGCTACTTTTTTTGGTGAAAATAACCCAAAATCAGTGTATATTATTTAGTACTGTATGTAGGAAAGTTATAGAGTCCAAAAACGATGGGATATATCTGAAAATCGATCAATCCTGATGCACTGACGGCCGATCTCATTTCTTAAGGCCTTAAAATGCCTGGACAGTACAGATAATCCCCAAATGACCCCTTTTTGGAAAATAGATAGTCCAAGGTATTTAGTAAGAGGCATGGCGAGTTTTTTGAAGTTGTCATTTTTTCCACTTTTTTTTGTAAAATAATTAACTTTAACTACTTGGCGCCCGTGCTATACCTGAAAGACAGCTGCTCCATTGACCTCCTCCTGAGCAGGAGCGGTCCACTAGGGGGACCCTTCTAGGACCAGAAATTACACCTTATTCCTCTACCCCTAAGCAGAAAAACTAACTTTTAACCCTTTTGATACAGAGCCATATTTTGAGGTCTGAAGATTACATACCCCCCCCCCCCCCCCCCAAAAAAAAAAAAAAAATATATCCAAGGTAGAAAAACTTGACCAGCAGGCAATTGCCAGGGGGTAGTATATGCTCCAATGTATAAGGCTACAGTTATCAGTCAGCAAACCATAGTTCTAGCAAGAACAAACCACCAAAGGTTATAATGATTGTAGATAGTTTACAGAAGGGGAAATTAGAAAGAAATGAAAAAGAGGGAAAAAGAGGAAAAAAAGGGGTTTATATATATATACACAGTGGGGAAATAATTATTTGATCCCCTGCAGATTGTGTAAGTTTGCCCACTTACAAAGAAGTGAAGAGTCTATAATTTTTATCATAGGTGTATTTTATATGATAAAGACAGAATATCAACCAAAAATCCAGAACAAACACACGATACAAATGTTATAAATTGAGTTGCACTTGAGTGAGTAAAATAAGTATATGATCCCCTACCAACCAACAATAATTCTGGCTCCCACAGACTGGCTACAGTAGATGCTCATGTGTGTACACAGATTAGTCCTGTCTATTTAAAGTGGTGTTCCACCCAAAAAAAAAAAAAAAAATGCATAAATGTGCTTAAAAAAAAAAAAAAAATTGGAAAAAATTATTTTTTACTCACCTCTAAATGGCTGTTGCTAGGGGGTCCCTCGAAGTCTGCCTCCTTCAGTGCCTGGGCTGGTGACATCACTTCCCCCTCGGCGCAGGAAGGGCTCAGCTCTGCTCCCTCCCTCTTGTCAATCATCTGGGACACGTGACAGGTCCCATATGATTGCGTAGCGAATCACGGCGTGCGGCGCCGCTCGCACATGTGCAGTGGGTGACCGGCTGTGAAGCCACAGCCAAGCACCCACAGTTGCAATGCCGGCGCCGCCGAACGGAGGGGGAGACGTGCGGGGCTTCCGATCCCCCGCATCGCTGGACCCAGGGACAGGTAAGTGTCCGATTATTAAAAGTCAGCGAGCGCGAGATGTACAGTACCCTGTCGCCAAGAACCAGCGTGATGGGATCGCGCTGCAAACACATTCTCGCGGGCAGGTACTGTAGAGAAGTTCTGTAAAGAAGAGTGGATCAAAATCCCTCCGGAGATGTGTGCAAACCTGGTCACCAACTACAAGAAAGGTCTGACCTCTGTGCTTGCCAACAAGGGTTTCTCCACCAACTACTAAGTCATGTTTTGCTTGGGGATCAAATACTTATTTTACTCACTGAACTTCAACTTAATTTATAACATTTGTATTATGTGTTTTTTCTGGATTTTGGGTTGATATTGTGCCTCTATCATTTAAAATACACCTATGATAAAAATTATAGACTCTTCCAGAGGCGTAACTAGAACCTTCAGGGCCCCGGTGCAAGAAACAATGATGGGCCCCCCTTCCATCCAACCTCGGGCTTCCAATTTTGGGAGGGTGTCCATGGACATCCTCCCAAAACCGTGCTTCCCGCATGCCCCCTGGGACATGCATCCAGCGCAATCACAGTGGCCCTTTACCATGTGATGTCAGCTGATCACATGTAAACAGACTTGCAGGTTATCCGCAGCCCTTTCCTCCCACTCTGTATCTGTGTTAGAAAAGGACTGCCGTTAACCTTCAAGAATGTCAGTAAATTGTTTACACTGATAATCAGTGCCCCAATCTTCAGTGCCATGTATCAGTGCCCATCAATGCCGCCTATCAGTGCCCATCAATGCCACCTACAAGTGTTACCTATCATTGCTCATTAATGCTGCCTATTAGTGCCCATCAAATCTGCCTATCAGCATCACCTATCAGTGCTTATTATTGCAGCGTCCGACCGTGCCACCTATCGGTACTCTTCAATACTGCCCATCAGTGCCCATCAATACTGCCTTAGTTCTGCCTATCATTGTTCCTCAGTGCCCATCCGTGCTGCCTATGAGTTCTGCCTATCAGTGCTCATCATTGCCCATCATTGCCCCCTATCAGTGCCCCCTATCAGTGCCCCCCTTCAGTGCCTCCTATCAGTGCCTTCTTAGTGCCCCCTATCAGTGCCCCCTAGTGCCTTCTTAGTGCCCACTATCTGTGCCTCCCTTCAGTGCTCATCAGTAAATCCCATTGGTGCCTCCCATCGGTGCCCCCTATCAGTGCCCCCTAGTGCCTTCTCAGTGCCCCCATCAGTGCCTCCTATCAGTGCCCACCAGTGCCCCCTATCAGTGCCTCCCTTCAGTGCCCATCAGTAAATCCTATCAGTGCCTCCCATCGGTGTCCCCTATCAGTGTTTCCCATCGGTGTCCCCTATCAGTGCCTCCCATCGGTGTCCCCTCTCAGTGCCTCCCCTTCAGTGCTCATCAGTAAATCTTATCGGTGTCCATCAGAGTCCTCTATCAGTGTCCATCAGAGTCCTCTATCAGTGTCCATCAGTGTCCTCTATCAGTGTCCATCAGTGCCCTCTATCAGTGTCCATCAGTGCCCTCTATCAGTGTCCATCAGTGCCCTCTATCAGTGTCCATCAGTGCCCTCTATCAGTGCCCATCAGTGTCCATCGGTGTCTATCAGTGCCCATCAGAGTCCTCTGTCTTCTCAGGACAGCACGGCTCTGAGCAGAGAGCGTGTCTCTCCAGTGGCATCACTAGGGTTGGTGTCACCCGGTGCGGAATAAATTGGTGTCACCCCCCTCCACCAACCATAGCCCCCCCTCAGTACAGACCCCCTCCACTAACTGCAGACCCCTCTCTCAGTATAGACCCCCCACTAAGTACAGACCCTCCTCACTAAATACAGACCCCCCTCTCGCAGTATAGATCCTCCTCACTAAGTACAGACCCCCCTCACTAAGTACAGACCCCCCTCACTAAGTACA
>JBBDGP010001333.1:2327500-2477500 GCA_037952835.1 Lithobates septentrionalis | reverse complement strand
ATGGGCGGTGATGGCCTATGACTTTGGGTTCAGCAATGCCCTGGGATTCCAATCAGTCAAGCGGGAGGAGTTATTCAGAGTGAATTTTCTTTAGCTCAACTTGGAAGTACCATGCAGATGGGAAGTAGTGGTAAAAAGGTAGCGGTGAAGCTGCAAGCACGCATATAGAGATACGGACTGTTATTCAGAGTGACTCTTTATCAATTATTCTCTATCAAATCTACTTCCATCTTCCCTGATTGATGAAACCACACAAAGTGATTTGCCAACTATCCGCAATTGATTATAGTTTTCCTGTGAGAGCCATTGGAAGATGATAATGTAACAAAAGAGCTTCTCAAAGGAAGTCCCTCTCCCATCCCAGTTCATGTTGTTGAATAAAGCAAGTGAAAAAGTAACAAGGACTGTGAGTTGTGAATCTATGGGCTGCGAGAGTTGGGTGGAAATCGTGAATTACGGATATAATAATCAGCCGCTCCTCCGGGAGTATGCGCTACATGTGGGGGCATCGTCCGGGATATCTGTTTCACGTTTGCCGCTAACTATCTCCCATAGCAACGAAAACCTGCATTTCAGTAACTGTTGCCAAGATAGCCTGCAGTACAACAGTGCCTGCCGCCAGGGGTCGCTGGGAAGGACTTTGAAAATGTACAGCTACAGTTCCTCGCGCACTGAACCAACAAGTGGGGGGGGGAGCCACGCCCCAGAGGAAAAGTTTCTTAATGTTCAGCGTGCCACGCGCCAGAGCGAGAAAAGCAGAGGAAGATGGCGGAGGGTAGTGAGAATACACACGCCATGCAGCGGTTATCTGATTTACAGGACTGGGTTTTGATCGATACCGGTGTTCGTTTGGAAATCACAGGAGGACTGGCGTTTGGAGTAATTCAAGGAGTCGAGAGACTTTGTATGTTGTGTCCTGGATGTCAGAGGCCTACAGTTGGAGTTACCGCCTGGGCTCAGTGTGGACACTGCGGTACTTAGTTGACACGATTGGGACCTATCCAACAGAAAGTTATGTATTACTCTGCCAGTCCTATAACAGGACTTTGTCTGCCGCAAGCACAGGTGGTTGGGAAGGCCGGAGACAGTCGTGTATCACCTGCAGCAGCAGTGGAGGAGCTCTCATCTGATTCGGCTAAATCGGAGCCATCAGGAGATCAGGTAGGATCTACTGAAAAAACCTGTAGCCTGGCTGGGGACCCAGGGACTGTAGATGGTATTGCCCAGTCTTTGGAGGAAACCCCTGAGGAGCCGGTTAGCAGTAAGCCTTTTGATTTGCCCGTTCGGAAGGAGTCTAAATTACAGGAGGGGGATCCCTTGAGTGAGCCGGACAGGGTAAACGAAGATCGGGTTGTAGATTGGGGATCACCACAGATCTTGCAAAAATACGGATCGATGGACAATCTATTTGAATGGTCATCCCCTGAAGAGTGTGATTCAAGTAGTGAGGAGGAATGTTTTGTAGAAAGTTCAACTTCAGTGGAGGCTTCCACAGGAGTGTCCGGTACAGTTAAAGTTCCAGTACCCTCCGGGAGTATGCGCTACATATATATATCTATAGATATATATCTATAGATATATAGATATATATATCTATAGATATATATTTTTACAGATATATATTAACATAATTTTTTTTTTTGTTTCTCAGTTACAATTTTAAAATCATGTAAATCCTAACTGTCCTGGTTGTTTATAAACAGATATGTTATAATTTGTATAAAAGCCGTATTTGTATATTATCAGAAAATATTTTCCCTTTAAATAATTTTATATCAACTCATCAGTAGCGAGAAACATCCAAGATGGACCATAAAGAAAGCCCAGTCGCTTCCCTGTAATGAGATACATATATATATATATATATATATAAAGTTAATTTTAGTGAGGATTTTCATGCCATGCTTTGAAATAAGAAGTCTGAACCTCCCGCTGTTTCCTTTTAATCAGCTCTGGTATTATAATGATTAGACTAGTGAAAGCAATTCTTCTCCACATTTAACAGGGGAAAAAAAATAAAGTTCTGTTTGGTATTCCTGAGGATTTTACAATGCAAATGATTATTCTGGCTTGGGCTCAGCAAGAGCTGAATTACCGAAAGAAGTACGAGTCTCTGGGAAGGGCAAGTTTATAAAGCTTTTTTTTTTTTTTTTTGCTGTATCTCCTTTGACTATAAAAAATAAAGCAGAACTCCGGCATTCCCTTCAGTCTTGCACAGTTGTAGCGGCTCCTCTCCTGGACCAAAGCGGCTTACTCTGATTTCACTGCACACTGTGAGTTTCTCACAATGTGCATCAGAAGGTGTCAGTCACCCACTTCCTGATTGGCCAGGAGGAGGATCAGTGTTACAACAACGAATATTGGTTCACTGTTCTAACACACCTGGGTGGGATAAGAGCCCAATCTATATTGAAGCCTATTAGAGCCTCTGGCTCTAATCAGTGCTTGAAAAAAACAGCCCCTCCGCATTGGAATCCATGCGCCGGTGTCCTGAAAGGGGCCGAACACATGGATAGGGGAGACGGCGATGGATAGGGGTGGCGCCCATGCACCCCTAATTGACGGGCCACCCCTGGTCCAGTATCATCCCTATCTTCTTCCACAGTCTCTTTCATTCATTGGGTTTCGGTTCTTTTTATCCTGAAGGCCACATGTGGGCGTTACTTAGGGCGGTCTGCATGCAAATATAGCCTGCCTAGGAACTCCTCCACTCCTCCAGACTGATACTCACCCATTAAGGCATTGCCATATTTGCATAACTCCTCCCAAGAGCCAGCCCCCTGATTTGCATCAGGACTGAGGACACTTAAGAGGAGTACCGAGGCCGGGTGCTGAGATGTTTTTTTAGGAAGATATGTACAAAACTCAGGAGGCCCTTCCCACCAGCCATGAGTTTGATGCCATTCTTTACAGCTAGTGATCGGCTCTTTAGTAAAAGTGATCAGGGTGGCTCTAAACTTTTACAGTACTGAGATGGACCACCCCTTAATCCTCCAACCCCCCCCCCCCCCCTTCCCCACACAGTGGTTGCTGGGCACTCCTATTCCTCCAGGGAACCCCGGACCACAGTAAATGGTCAGATCAGCTTCACACAGAGGAGATGGAGGAACATCCTTTCCCTGATCTCTCTTCTGTGGCTGATTAAAGTGTTACTAAACCCGCAACAGTAAAATCAGTCTGCATATACAGTAAAGCATGCTTGTTATACTCACTGTGGAACCTAAGGGGTTAATCCTCCGCATTGTGTAAAAAGGCTGTTTGATCCCATCTCCTCTGATCCTCCCCTTCTTCCACTGTCCCCAATATATCTCCTGATAGTACAGAGGCTAGGGGACAAGCTGCACATGCTCAGTTTGGTGTGTATTGCTAGAGAGTTTTTTTTTTTTTTTTGGGAAAGTGCACATAATCAGCATAGGGCCAATCAGCAGTGTCCAGACAGAGGGTCAGGGGTCCTGCATCCTCATAGGACAATAACCAGACACTATGTATTTAGGAACTGGGTGACAAGAGATCAAAATTCGGTACCACATTCCATTTATACAAAAAAAAAAAAAAAAAAAAGAAAGAAGGGGCAGGCGGGACTTTTAAGGTACCAAGGAGTAGAATAAACAATCAATTTGGAAAAATATAAAATTTTATTTAAACAATTCTTTAAAATCGCAGTAAACATTTACAAGAATCACGTATTATTTCTTTGGACATATTCAGCCACTTCTTACTCTACATGTTTCTTTCAGAGGAATTTCTTCAGGAGTTTTTTGAGAAGTGTCGCATGAAGTATTATATACTATAAGAAAAACAACAATTGTAAATTAATTTGCTTAAAAATTGCCATGAATAAAATCACATGGCATGTCAATAAGACATATATATATATATATATATATATATATATATGTATATATATTATAGAGAAATAATCATACATTATATAGAATACATTTTATACAGAATAATGATGAACTGAAAAGGAATGCCTACACTCATTTTAGATGCATAGACTGAAGCCAGGATTTACAAAAATGGGAAGACCTTTTGTAACCAAAGAGAGAGGATAAATTAAAACATATTCGTATAATTTAAATTTAAATTGGAATGATCCTATACCTTAAAAGTCCCACCTGCCCCTTCTTTCCTGTTTTTTTTTTCAGTCATACACTATATTACCAAAAGTATTGGGACGCCTGCCTTTACACGCACATGAACTTTAATGACATCCCACTCTTAGTCCGTAGGGTTCACTATTGAGTTGGCCCACCCTTTGCAGCTATAACAGCTTCAACTCTTCTGGGAAGGCCGTCCACAGGGTTTAGGAGTGTGTATGTAGGATGCAGTACAGTCCATAAAGCCCAGCAGTCTGCAATGTGTAACATTCAACATAGGTTTTTGTGTACAAGGATTTGGAGTATGTAACATACAAACAGGATCTATAAGGTGCAGAGGTCAGGAATATGTGAGGTACATCACATCTTATTTGATGCTGCAGTTAGGAGTGTGTAACATACTGTGGATGAAGCAGAACAGTCTGGAGTGTGTAGCATTTAGCAGTGAACTTTGGGTACAAGGATTTGGGGTATGTAACATACAACAGAATCTATAGGGTGCAGGGGTCAGGAATATGTGAGGTATATAGATTACTATGGTCAGGCGTATGCATTCGTTATTTCGGATAATTCGTAACTTCGGATAAATTCGTATTTGTTACGTTCACTAACAGCCAAATTTGAAACGAAATTCCAATACCTATAATTTATTGGTTAAGTTATTATTAGTTAGTTATTATTTCAGATTTTTGGATTTTCAAGTTTTCGAATTCTCTGATTTTCGTTCTTACTTTCGGATTTTCGTTCTTTTGAATTTTGGTTCTTATTTTCGAATTTCAGGATTTTTGAATTTCCGAATTTTCAGAATTTTGAATTCACAAATTTTTGAATATTCGAATTTCCAAATATTCGGAAACATTTGTTAAACGGGTTTTCGCGAATTCAGATATTTACAAATTTAACGAATTTGTCGAAAACCAAACGAATTGCACATGTCTACATCACAGCTTATAGAATGCTGTGGTCAGGAGTTAGTAACATCCAGTACAATGCACAAAGCAGAGCAGTCTTGAGTGTGTAACATTCAGCATAGAATTTTGGGTACAAGGATTTGGAGTATTTAACATGCAACATATAGCAAATAGCAACATACAACATAGTCTAAAGGGAGCAGGGGTCAGGAATATGTGAGGTACATCACAGCTTATAGAATGCTGCAGTCAAGATAGTTTAGATATATATATATTTTTTTTATCATTAGAAACTTTGTTTCTTTTGTTTTTGTTTTGTTTTTTACTTCAAATATTATTGTAGTTTAGTACTGTTACCATGTGCTGTATTTATTTATGTGAAATGCCGTTACTAGCAATAGCAAGAAATTGTTACCGAACATCTCTGCCAGTTTCACCATGCTGTCATTTTTTTTTTTAAAACAAACCTAAAAAGCGTAAAATGTCATTTATTTTATATACAATTTTCCCTCCGCCCTCCAATATAAAAGAAAAGACTCACCAAGACATCGCTACGCTCTGCTTGGATATCTGTTTTAGTCTGTTGGTTGAATTTAGTTGACAGATCTGCTCAGAGTCAGGACAACTGTTTAATATTTGTTTTATAAGGACGAATATTTTGCAGATATAAAAATGAAGATTCATAAACTTGGAGGCTCCGGCAGGAACAATATAAAGCGGCATTGTTTATACTGTTTCTGCAGAGAGGTGACTCGGCAATTTTGCAGAATATATTGTCTGGGTGTGGGAGTGCAGGACTGGAATGGGATGCTATTATTCAAGATTTCGCTACTGAATTTGGATTTTGGACACCTGATGGTGAGCTGTAGGTACGCCTCTGACTCTGAAAATTGAACTGTAGCTCTTTAGTATTCAGAATTTGGTCTTGTGGGCCATGTTAGGATGGGGCCTTGCTAGGGGCCATGCTAGGCTTGAGATGCTTCACCCTTGTTTCCACTGTGCTTCGTCACATGACCTTACAGGTCGCAAGACCGGGCAAGCAAGGAAAAGTGTTCTCCACTGTGCCACTCTTCAGTGGAGGATTATCTCATAATACACGGCAATCTCTATGTTTATTGTGAATCTGTGGCCACCAAGCATATTTCTAGGCCTAGGTACCTGGGACACATTACCTGGGTTTCCTCCTTGGTGTGTCGGATCAGCAAGTGCAGTTCTTTACTATGTGAGGGTTGATGCAGCCAGTACCAGGACAGGTTTGTCTTGTGGCAAAGAACCTAGAGAAGCACACCGCTCCAGGCAAAATCAGGTGCAGGATGGACCACAGGTGCAGACCCTGGCTCCCCACCGTGGAAGACAAACAAAACAAGGAATTGGTTGCACACTGGAACTCGAAATTATCTCGATGTCATCTTTATTGTCAAAAGGGTCAGACACATAAAGGCAATGGTAGACAGTTCACAAGCGATGGCTTGCTTGTTCACAACTAGGTTTGTCTTGTGCCTAGGGCAAGGATGCAGAACTGCGCCCCATCCCTATGTCCATTCTCTATCCCCTTGCTCTGCTGTGCCCAGGGCAGCCACCCCTCCTGCCCACCCCTTGTCCCGGCCCTGGATGCAGCTATGCAGGAGCACAAACATAGCATTACAGTACCTGAACGTCCAAACCCCAGGAGTAGATCAGTTCCTAACTGAGGGAAGTTCTTTCAAGCTTCTTCTTGGCTTTGACATGTGATATGACACATAGCTGTGGGAAAGCCGGGGAGGACTTCTTCTCACTTGGGAGTGGGTGCCAAAACACAAACCCAAGAAGCAGGGTGGTCTCAAACCAGAGGAAGTTATCCCAAGTGCTTCCTTGACTGTGACTTGACATATAAAAACATAGCTGTGGGAAAGCCTGAGAGGACTTATTCTCACTTGGGCATGGGTTTCATTCTGTGTTTGCGGTCTGCTAGGGATTTTACACAGTTGGGGACCTTTACTGGGGGGCTGATTTTTACTTGGGGGGGAGGGAGGCTATTATGTGCGTTGTATCATTGCTCTTCTCAGGGTGCCCAAGAATGCTCTTTAGGCTTTCTATTTGGTGGGCCAGGTCAGCAAGTACACTTAATTGTTATGTGGGAGTCCTTGCCAGGTCGCTGCAGCTATGCAGGAGTAGTACCAGACCTGTTCAAACCACAGAAGCAGAGCGGTTGAGAAATGAGGGAAGTTTCCTCAAGCTTTTTCTTGGCTTTGACTTATATAACATAAATATTTATTTGACACATAGCTGTGGGAAAGGCTGAGAGGACTTTTTCCTCACTCTGTTTCTGAGGTCTACTAAAGAGTTACTTGGGCAGAGACTTTTACTGGGGGGGCTGATTTTTACTTGGGGTGGGGGGCGGGCTATCATGTGTGCTGTATCATTGCTCTTTCTAGGGTGCTCAAGGATGCTTCAGCTTTTTCAGGGTATCTTTTGGACACATTTCTCCCAAATAATTTTATTTGACCAGAGAAGGAGCAAGTTTTTTGACTTGAAGGTCTCTTGGTGGTGAAGCGGGGCTTGTGCTGGCGAAGCAGAACCCTGTGTGGCAGAGGGAACTTGATCCTTGAGTCATGGAACTGCTTGATGGCAGGTCTGCAGAAATCACCTAAACCTTCATGATCTGAATAGCATGGGCACGAGCATGATGGCGTGCACCCATGTCACGGTAGCACTGTGTCACAGCTCCAGCTGTAGTCAAGTCTCTATACTCTCTGTACATATTGTGTGTTCCACTATGGGAGTCATAGCATAGCCAGATGCCAAAGTTCTACACTTTCAGTGGAGATTTCTCAAAAAGTTGTCAGCAATACACACTCTCTCCAGATGCCTTCTTAATATTTTTCAGTTGAGAGACAAAGCACCAAAAACGAGACTTTGCAACAACATGGTTGGGTGCGAAAATTTGCATAAGGTAAAAAGGTGGAACAGGTACCTTGACAGTAGGCAGACTGGGCCCAATGATTTCATACTCCCTTAGAGTGCCGGACGCCTCCATGCTGCCTCGATCCCTGCCACCAAGCGAAAAAGAGCCTCTTGGACACATTTCTATGGGTTTTCTTCTTGGTTGGCCAGGTCAAAAAGTGCACTTCACCAGTATGTAGGAGTTCTTTCCTGACATAGCTTCAGCTATGCAGGAGAACCTAAATAATAATAAAGTGCCCGAACTGTAAAAACCCCAGAAGTAGATCAGTTCAGAACTGAGGGAAGTTCTCCCAAGCTCCTCCTTGGCTTTAACATGTGATATGACACATACCTGTGGGAAAGCCTGGGAGGACCTCTTCTCACCTGGGAGTGGGTGCCACTCTGTTTCTAGGGCCTGCAAAGAATTTTACTTGGGTGGGGACTTTTACTAAGGGGTTTATCTTAATTTGGGTGGGGGCTATTACAGGTATGTATGCTGTATCATAGCTCATGGTACACCATAGATCATGGTACACCCTAAATATGGGTATTGCTTGAAACACGCTATAAAAGGTGGACTATGCCTTTAAAAAGGTTGTGATCTTTTTGGAACAAAAATCAAATATCTAAAGTGAATTTGCTTCGTTATGGGAATCTAATTTAAGGTAAATGAAAGGCTGGGACTCGGGTTGTTAAATTTTTTTTTTTTTTAATGTTAATTAGTCACTGAATTAATTAGTCTTAATTGTGTTCTCACAAAGTGCTTCTTAAGAAGCAAGACATCACAGGGAGCTTAGCCTGCAGTGCTCTATGGGAAACAGGCTCTTAAGTCCCATTGGAAGAAATTATTATTTGTGCTAATCGTATTAAAAATAAAAGTTGTGAATGACTCGGGTTTATTTAAAGAAGAACTTCAGCCATCAACAAACAAAGTTTAGGTAATCATTTCCAGGAACAATTGTAGATTGGAATTCACGATCGACCAATCTTCGCCTCCAGCTGAGATCATGCCAGGCACAGTTACACAGGGGCGATGCTATATATATCTACCATGGTGCTAGAGGGCTTAGGGAGGCAGGTATCCATGGCTAGCATTTGCTAACCCAGTAGCTCTCTTTGAGGCTCTTGTCTGCCCCCCCCCCCCCCCCTTTTTGCTGTCCTCTACAAGCACTGATTGGTTAAAGGCCGACATTTGATCACGTCACTTACCTGCTATTTCACCGGTGTAGGAACGGGTTCTTTTCTTCAAGCCAACCACGTATGCTGAACGACGCCCTGTGCCCATTTTGACATATAATTTTTTCAAGCTCCTGATATGGAATCGCTCCAATGGTGTTAATATAAGTGACCATTCTCCATCCTGTACCCCTGATGAAGGTGTAAAAAAACGGAAACGCGTCGGGTATTAGGGTACCAGGGTATTTACCCATAGGAGATCATCAGTGTCATTGTATATTTCCATTTACATTTCTTTCTGTTTTTTTGTTATGTTTGCTTGTATGCATTTGTAGACGCTATACTTGTTTTTTTTTATAACCAGTCAATTGTTTGTACTTTTAATATTTATGCAAATAAACTTTTGTACCTTTTATTGAGTTGGTGGTCTTCTAAAGTCCCATCTAGGGGGTATATTTTTTCTTGGTTTATATATCAGGGATGGGTCCCATCCCTGGGTGGGTGGAAGCCTCTGTCTTTTATCATGCCAGCAAATGCCTTTGAAATGATCTGGCCGCCATTGGATAACAAATTGAATACAAATATTTCAAGGATACTCCTGCAATGTATTAATTTCATGAAGTGGGGGTGGGGATTTATGTTTATGTAGACCTTTTTTAATAACATGGCAACAATAAATTCCTGACATGCCATTAAATATGGCAACAGTCTACTATTTATCATTAAAAAGCCATCCTCTGCCTATAGAAACATGACTGTGTCTAAGCTGAGATGATGTCATCAGTCTGCTGCAGGCAGGAAGAAGCATTTCCTCAGTCCCCCCCCCCCCCCCCGGTGATCAGGCTGAAGAATTGTAACTCTGTAGCAAGGTGAGAGATTGCAGCAGGGGCTCATCTGCAGTGGCGGCTGGTGAAGTTTTAGGCTAGGGGGGCACCAGACCCCGCCTATCCTTTTTGACCCCTCACACTTCTCATAAGCCCCACCCCTTATAGAATCCACCCACTCCGTCCCCTGTATTCCACTTGCTTCCACCCATAGTGTCAGGAGTATACAGCTGAGCATCACAGGACAGAGTATACAGCCCCAGAATCATAGGACATAGTATACAGCTCAGCATCACAGGACAGAGTATACAGCCCCAGAATCACAGGACAGAGTATACAGCTCAGCATCACAGGACAGAGTATACAGCCCCAGAATCACAGGACAGAGTATACAGCCCCAGAATCACAGGACAGACTATACAGCCCCAGAATCACAGGACAGAGTATACAGCCCCAGAATCACAGGACAGAGTATACAGCCCCAGAATCACAGGACAGAGTATACAGCTCCAGCATCACAGGACAGAGTATACAGCCCCAGAATCACAGGACAGAGTATACAGCCCCAGAATCACAGGACAGAGTATACAGCCCCAGAATCACAGGACAGAGTATACAGCCCCAGAATCACAGGACAGAGTATACAGCCCCAGAATAACAGGACAGAGTATACAGCCGCAGCATCACAGATCAGGGTATATAGCTCAGCATTACAGATACGTTATATAGATCAGCATCATAGATAGGTTATACAGCCCAACATCCCAGATAGTGTATAGATCAGCACCACAGATAGTGAACTCACCAGCAGCACATACAATCCAACCCCCTCCCCCCGGCAGGTGGCTCGCGGCACACTGACAGCACCCCCCGTACAGGAGATCCGGCACTTACCGGGCTGTGGTGTCTTCTCCTGTTTCTCCTCCAGGCAGCAGCGGCGGCGGAGGAGTCCACTCCTCATACTTCCTCCGCTCTGTTCCTCTTCAGCCAAAGCACTGGGCATCCAATAGGATCACCTGGCGCTTTGGCCAATCAGGAAACAGGTCCCACTGACCTGCCCCCTGATTGGCGGGGAGGCACTGTGGTATGAAAATAGCGAAAATGTAACTCACCATGGTCAGAGAATTGGGTGGGATCAGGGCGCACTCTCTGCACACCGAGCCCACCCTTCTTTTGAAGCCTATTAGAGCCTCTGGCACTAATCTGGTGCTTTAAAAAAAAAACACCCTGCCCTCGCCATAGGAGTCCATGCGTCCGGCGTCCTGATAGGGAGGCGGCGGCAGGGATAGGGGCGGCGGCGCCCGTGCACCCACAATGCACGGGCCGCCACTACTAATCTGTTTAAGGCAGGGGTCTCAAACTGGTGGCCCTCCAGCTGTTGCGAAACTACAAGTCCCATGAGGCATTGCAAGGCTGACAGTTACAAGCATGACTCCCACAGGCAGAGGCATGATGGGACTTGTAGTTTCGCAACAGCTGGAGGGTGGTCAGTTTGAGACCCCCTGGTTTAAGGCATTTGTGAACACATCCAAAGACTGCTCAGTGACCAGGATTCAGTGGTGTAACAATAGTCATAGCAGCCCCTGAAGCTGCTATGGGGCTGGAGGTGGAAGGGGGACCCATTAGGGGGGCTACTGATGCAAATGAAACATAGAAAATTCATGTGCATGTGAAAATAATAACACATTCATCACTGTATTGTTAACAACTTCATGTCCTTAGGACATGTTAACCACTTGACCTCCGGAAGATTTACCCCCCCCCCTTTAATGACCAGGCCATTTTTTGCACTGCGTTACTTTAACTGACAATTGCGTGGTCATGCAACACTGTAGCCAAATAAGATGTCCTTTTTTCCCCCACCAATAAAGCATTCTTTTGGTGGTATTTGATCACCTCTGCATTTTTTTTTTTTTGTGCTATAAATGAAATGTTGTTGAAAAGTTTGAAAAAAAAATTATTTTCCTTTCTGCTATAACACATATTTAATAAAAATTTTTAAAAAATTTCAATCATTATCATTAATTCAATGAAAATTTCATCATAAATTTTGGCCAAAATTTTGCTACATGTATTTTTTTTTTTTGGGTTGAACTGGATGGACTTGTGACTAACTATGTAACTATATGTAACTATTTGGTAAAAAAAATAAATAAAATCCCAGTAATAAATATTAGTTGGTTTGCGTTAAAATTATAGCGTCTGCAATCTATGGCATGTATACTGGAATTATTTGATTTATTTATTTATTTTATACTACTTAAGGCAGCGATCAGCGACTTATAGTAGGACTGTGATGCTATAAACTAAAAAAGGACAGAAAATTTTGAAAAAAACAAAATAATATTTCTTACTTTCGGCTATAAAACATATCCAATGAAAAAATAGAAAAAAAAACAAATTTCTTCATAAATTTATGCCTATATGTATTCTGCTACATATTTTTTGGTTAAAAAATTAGTTTGTGCATAAATGATAGCGTCAACAAAACGATGGGATATTTTTTTTTTTTTACTAGTAATGTCAGCGATCAGCGACTTATAGCGGGTCTGTCATATTGTGGTGGACAAATCGGGACACCTAACTGACACTTTTGACACTTTTTGGGAACCAGTGACACTAATATAGTGATCAGTGCTAAAAAAAAATATATGCACTGTCACTGTACTAATGACACTGGCTGGGGAGGGGTTAACATCAGGGCAATCAAAGGGTTAACTGTGTGCCTAGCCAGTGCTTGTGTACTCTGGGGGGGGAGGTGCTTTTATTCTGGGAAGGCATAGATCTGCCATTCTGCCTATACCAAATGAAGTGACTGGGCTCAGGGGATAGACAGAGAGAGAAAAATTAGACACGTGCAATTCGTTTCGTTACAAATTAGTTTTTTAATGAATTTTGACAAATTCGTTAATTTGGAAGTATCCGAATGAATGAAAACCTGTTTAGTGAACTTTTCTGAATATTCGTAAATTTATAGGTTCGAAAATTCGTAAATTCGAAAACTTGAAAATTTGAAATTTCGTAAATTTGTACAACCCAAAACCTAAAAATTAAGAAATCCGAAATAATAATAGCTTAACTATTACTAACTATTAAATTATAGGTGTTGGAATTTCCTTTCAAATTTGGCTGTTAGTGAAAGTAATGAATACGAATTTATCCGAAGTTACGAATTATCCGAAATAACGAATGCCGCATCTAAACGAATGGAACGTAACAAATTAATAATAAATAATAACAACTTTTTAATAATAAATAATAATAATAATAATAATAATTTGTTCTGTTCCATTTGTTTAGATGCGGCATTCGTTATTTCGGATAATTTGTAACTTCGGATAAATTTGTATTTGTTCCATTCACTGACAGCCAAATTTGAAAGGAAATTCCAATACCTATAATTTAATAGTTAGTAATAGTTATTATTATTAGTTAGTTATTCTGTCAAATTTTCTGATTTTTCTTTCTTATTTTATGATTTTCGAATTTTCAAATTTATGAATTTACGAACTTATGAATTTTTGAATTTACGAGTTGCGATCATAACGAAAGCCCTGAAAAACAAAAAAACAAAACAAAAAAACAAATGAAATGAAGACTAAAATGAATGAATTTTTCGGCAGTGCATATGTCTAAGAAAAATCTCCCTACATAAATTGTAACTGTTTATCTGCATCTTCTCTCCTCTACATCTGTTCAAAATCAAGAATTTCTAAAGCTTGTCTGAGCTGTCAGAAAACAGGGAGCTGAAGTTGTACTCTACAGAGCTCAGTGAGGAGAGCTGAGAGCTGATTGGAGGGAAGGGGCACCCCCCCCCCCCCATCACCACCACATTCACACAGCACACAGGAGCAGAGCTGAGGCTGGCAATCACAGGATGTGTGCTGGAGATCCCTCCCTCGTCACCTTTATTTTCTTGGTGTCAGGTAAACTTGTCAGAAGTGACTCTGCTGATAGCAGAGGAAGGAAGCAGCAGACAGAAATGACACTTAGTGCTCTGGAGTGAGACAAGTACACACTATGGAGGGATAGTCTTTGTTCATATTTCATGTCTGAGGTTTACAACCGCAATAAATAAAAATGTAAGCTTTAATTAATTTAATGTCTCAGTTGGATTTCCGTCAGACATTTTACTATCAGTCTTGTCTGTTTGCAGGTGGAAGCCCGTACACATGGTGGATTGGAAGAGGTAACGAGAGGCACACCTATTGGGGCGGGTCCCTGCCCGGGCAGTGCGCCTGTGGGATGGAGGAGAGCTGCATCGATATGAGATATTACTGCAACTGTGACGCCGACAGACAAGACTGGTAAGACAAAGGTTATGAATGATGCCATATATTCACCCCTTGAGCCAGAAGGTGAAATAACTTGTGATGCCAAGGCCTTGTGACTTCTGATGGGCCACAACAGAGGGGCCTGGGAACTGTCCAGCTATGAAGTGATAAATGCAGGTAGCAATAACACTTAGGAAATAAATATAGACAAATGTACATATTGTTTAGGACGGCCTTTCTCAACCTTGTTAACCTTTGCCGCCCTCATAATGCATATATCTATATAAAAGAGTTATCAGTCTCTACTAATGATAAGGAGTGTCAGGAGCGTGTAACACTTCTGTTCCTTGGGACCTACTGGTCCCATTTCAGCATCCTTGTTTTGGCTGAGCTGCACTCTCCCTGCCTGACTGTCCACCTGCAGGGTGATTGGTGTAGACACAGCCCCTAGGTGGAGACCAAACCCGTTTTAAGCCTGCCAAGCCCTTAGTGTCATGCTTGTGATAGGGTTTGCAACATGTTCTTCAAGTGCCCTCTTTGCCTGCCTAGTTCCTGTGCCTTGACCATTGCCTGATCCCCACCCTGCCGGCTAGTTTGGATTTTCTTGTTATCAATCTCAGATTGGACTACTCTCTGAATTCAAAAGGGAAAGAAGAAAAAGAGCGCGCACCAGCCTTATGCATTATCATTAAACGTCTTTTTATTAAAAATAAGATAAAAAACTAGTCACAAACATGTAGGAAATAAATATGCAATACAAATGATCTCCAGATGACAGCAATTAGTTGACTGACAAACAGACTCCAGATGCTAACAAGGGAGATATCAAGGGCCACTGCCGGCTGATACGTTTCGAGCCTAGGCTCTGAGGAAGAAGGTACCCCTTCGAAACACGTCAGGTGGCAGTGGCCCTTGATATCTCATCTGGAGTCTGTTTGTCAGTCAACTAATTGCTGTCATCTGGAGATCATTCGTATAGCAAATTTTTTTCCCACATGTTTGTGAGTAGTTTTTTAATCATATTTTTAATAAAAAGACGTTTAAGGATCATGCACAAGGTTGGTTCGCCCTCTTTTTCTTCTTTCCCTTATGACTATTAGGATACCCCTATCCTTGAAGGCAGCAAGGCCTGAGGCACCTTCCACCATGAACTTTAGTCCACCTGGTAACTCACTTGTGTGCAAGAGTGTTTGTCTTTCTACTCTCTGAACTCAGGCTGCCTTTTGACCACGGTTTTGACCCTGACTACTCTATGAACACTGCCTGCCTGGAACCTGGACTGCCATTGGACCACTCTACCTGTCTGCCAATCACAAATACCTGTATGCTGTGCCTAGCTCGCGACTGCCCCCACATGGTAAACAGGCACAGTGTTCCATCTGCCTGGAGACCATACTGCCGTCCATATTTTTGTCTTCCCCCCAAGGGTGTGGGGTGATTTTCTTTTCCCTGTGAGATTTGATATCCATCAATTTGGTCTCCTGTTGGAGAGTATAGACACCTCTCTCTCATCTCCCCACCCCATTCACAGCTCCCGTTAGAAGAATAGTGGACCTCTTGGCAAATTTTTCCAGGCCTCTGCTATCGTATAAATTGTTATACATTAGATTTTAATTTATTCCTTATAGCACAGTTGTCTCAGATTGATGGTGGTCATCTCTATTAACTACGGTTCTATGGAAAGGTTTCTTTGTTGATCCTAGTTGAATAGTACATATGGTATGTACTGATGTTAATTTAATTTTTGCATTATGTGTTGTTTTTAAATGTACCGTATATACTCGAGTATAAGCCGACCGGATTATAAGCCGAGGCACCTAATTTTACCACAAAAAACTGGGAAAACATATTGACTTGAGTATAAGCCTAGGGTGAGAAATGCGCAGCTACTGTAAGTGGAAAAGAAGGTCAACAATGCCCATTTTCAGCCTCACTGTGCCCATTTTCATGCCTCGCTGTGCCCATTTGAAGCCATAGGTCCCCCAAACTTCAAACTCGGTAGTTTAGGGTTCCTAGATGCCCCCAACTGCAGCCAAAATTTAGGGTCTCTAGACCCAAAGGGTTCCGAAATGACATTGCTGCAGATGGACACAGTTGACCGACTTTGGGGCCCTGTATCTTGGGGCCACATGGTGCTAGGAACCCAAAATTTGTTCCTAGCACCAAGTGACCCCAAGATACGAGGCCCCAAAGTCGGTTCGGAAAATGTCATTCTCTGCTGCAGAAAAGTGCTTGACTTGAGTATAAGCCGAGGGGGGCATTTTCAGCACAAAAAAAGTGCTAAAAAACTCGGCTTATACTCGAGCATATACGGTATGTCAATAAATTGTTCATATTTTTTATATATTCCGTTTGAGGTGTGGCTCATTAAAAGTCCCACAGGCTAAATATTTTTTGTGGTTTGCATACTAATTGGGACTAAGACATTACCTCCACCCATCTCACACCAGCTCTTCCTCTCCTGTCCATTATAGCATACCTCCCAACTTTTTGAGATGGGAATGAGGGACACCTTTTAGCGAAAGTATGTAGGAATAGGATGCACCCCCTTCCATGCCCCCTTTAAAGAGAATTATACAAAAAAAAAATTAGTTAAACCCACAAGTGCTTTTTTTACCACAACTATTCCTTTATATTGGCTTTTGAAATTTACAAATGCAGCAATTTAGAAATTGAATGAAAGGTTTAGCACTGGGAAACACTTTTTGAAACATACAAAATTCATTTTATATACAACTATATAGATCAGACCTAAATGAGGGACAAATGAGGAGGAAAGAGGGACAGAGGAACTTTGTTCGAAAATCAGGGACAGTTGGGAGCTATGCTAAGACCTGGGGGCAACTGAGTACCGGTAGGCCTGCTTGCCTTATGGGAAAGGGGGCTGCTGCAGGTGAAGAACACAGAGGCAGCTATAGTGCCTGACCAAAAAAAGCTAGGGGATGGGCATGACAAAGAGGCTGTGGGACCGCCTCCTGGTCACGTGACCACTGTGACAGCCAATGATTGACTGGTCCTTCCTGCTTCCTGGGCATAAAGACCCTGTTAAAGGGATACTAGGGCTGAATGGGAAGGAGCTAACATGGAGAGACCTTTGAAAAAACTGTTATGTATTAGGGAACCCCTGCTGATAATTGTTGTATCTATAACTCACAGTACATTAATGTGAACAGTAAGATCTAAGAATAAATAAAATAATAAGGAATGTTACATATTTAACACTTATTTGGCTCCCCTATTCAGCAAAATTGTTTTTAGTAATACCAAAAATAATAATGACCAGAATTGAAAGGCAGACAGTGAACATTGTAGTGTTCCCTTACAATAGTGGTCAGTGCAGAATTACCCCCTTACATCTTACAACTTATTGACTCGAGTATAAGCCGAGGGTGAGAAATGCAGCAGCTACTGTAGGTGGAAAAAGAGGGTCAACAATGCCCATCTCAGCTGCATGCCTTACTGTGTCCATTGCATACCTCCCTGTGTCCATTGAATGCTTTCCCTGTGTCCATTGCAGCCTCCCTGTGTCCATTGCAGCCTCCCTGTAACGATCTGCCTACCTGATCAGCCCCTGGCATGCAGTCAGATGGCGGCCATCCAGTGTACAAAGGCCGCGCCTCGTCCTCGTCCATGATAGCCGGAACACTCAGTTTCCCAGCAGTCAGTGTTTAGTGTTCCGCCTATCACAGACATTCCCTCGTCCCCGTCCGTGGAATGAGGATGAGAGGACGTCCGTGATAGGCGGAACACTGACTCACTGCTGGGAAACTGAGTGTTCCCCTATCACGGACGAGGACGAGGAGAAAGCGTGGCTTTTTTACATTGGTCGACTGCTGTCTGAGCATGACATGAGCTGATCAGGTATGCAGAGATGGCAGTGACTCAAGTGTAAGCCGAGGGGGGCACTTTCAGCACAAAAAAATGTGCTGAAAAACTTGGCTTATACTCGAGTATATACGGTAGTTGCAGGTAGGAATTAAGCAGTGGCGTAGTCAAGGAAAAAGCCAGATATCGGTAACGGATGGTAGTGAAGATACGGTCAGCAGCAGGAGAGACAAGAGCGAGATATTGGCTGGTGAAGGCACAATATTCTGGCGACCAGGAAGTGGAAAGACATGGCTTAAATGAGAAAGGTTCATGAGAGGAGCATAAAGTTCAAGGTTCTAGGCATATAAGATTCAAGACAGGATCATTCAAGGAACTGTCTAAGGAACTGTCCAGCATTCCAGGTGGCTCAGCAAGTAGAGTCATTGTCAGACAGAGCAGAGGTCCCAGGTTTAAGTCCAGGTCCTAACAAATAGTCTCCCAAGTGCAAGATAAAGGTAAGCAAAGGGCTGCAGTTTGGAGCCCACTATGTTACACTGTATTGTTGCGGAACTGGCTGGAAATGTGCTCAGTGATTGACTGGCGTGGAAGGATATGTGACAACTGAACAAACGGGCATGGCTACGAAAAACACAAAGCTGTACAAAATAGACCAGCCTTTCTCAACCTTTTTACCCCAAAGGAACCCTTGCAATCATTTTCAGGTCCCAG
The DNA here is from genome assembly GCA_037952835.1 of Lithobates septentrionalis. Taxonomy (NCBI): domain Eukaryota; kingdom Metazoa; phylum Chordata; class Amphibia; order Anura; family Ranidae; genus Lithobates; species Lithobates septentrionalis. The sequence continues at coordinate 2,458,754 of JBBDGP010001333.1, read as the reverse complement.
GGAACCCCTGCTAAAAGTAGTCCTTTGGTGATCTTTGGGAAATTGTTGGTGGTGGACAGTGGGAAGAATGCTCCCTTTACAGACATGGCTCTGGCTACGCCAAGTGGTGTTGGACCTGGAACTATGCAGGCACCATCACATGATAGGTCATTTAGCCACAGCTCAAGGAACGCTTAGCCACCTCTGGAGGAACCCTAGTTGAGAATGGCTGGCAGGGACACTCAAAGGAGTATATTTATACAAAGAAGGAAACTACTTTTGACTTCATTCACTCCTATGTTTGGTGCATTGAAAATGCAGCAGATGGGGGATGTGACAAGCTAGGTTGATAGAACTCCACGGGAATCGGTGGTGATCAAGATTCTTCATTCAACAAAAACACTTAAAAGTGGTACATTAGTTTAAATATGGCAAATGTTACTAAGATGAGATTTCCTGTTGAGGGTTGGCTAGTTGGCAATGGAAAAAACTTGGTTCTCAAATGCATGGCGATTTCCTTATGATGAATGGCCTTTAAAAATGCAGCCAATCTGCTGGCCAGCATCTAAAATGATAAAAAAGTTAAGGGTAGGCAGTCCAATCATTTGCCACTTTATAAATATTTCCCTTTGAAATATATTTATTTTTTATATTCTAAGTGTTTTTTTTTTATGCGTACATATGCCCTTTAAACCTTGTGAACCTCTTTTCAGGTTTATGAGATAAACACGACATAAAGCTGCCTTTTTAGTTTTATCGCTTTTTCTTTGTTTAATGTAACAAAGACTGATAACCTCGATAATGAAATATTAATTAAATTGTGACCTGTAGCTTTGAATTAAATCAATGCCTAACATCAATATTTATAAGTGATTAATACCAGGAGGCCGAGGTGTACTGAGATATTGGCAGCAGAGACACAGTAGAGACGCACTATGGTATGCAGTAATACATTTGTATCTGTCAGCACTGCGACTTACAGAGTGAAGGTCTGCAGTGTCCGTGCATATCATTAGACGATCTATATCTACTCTTCCAAGAAAAACAACAAGTAGCTAATTGTATCTGATTGGAATACCTTTAATGGATAATCATATAACACACACTCAAGGCTCGTGGGTTATTAGCCTAAAGAAGAAGCCTTGAAAGATGATTTACACGACGTTAAACTTTATTAGGTATTGCAGTTGGTTACTTTGTCTCTTGGCCAATATGATTCTAAATCTAAATGTAAATGTGGCTGGAGTAATCGCTTCTCTCTAAAATCTGCTCTAGCAATGTCTCAATAGCATCTCACCATAACCTCAATATCCAAGTTGTGGCCCCCTAAAATTTCTTACAATTTTTGGATCACGATCTTCGTCTGATTGCTGTGGTTTACAGATAGGTTTTTGGAGATTGGCGTAGAGGAGTAAGGTATAAACAATTACATACAGGTTGGAAAAGAAGCTTAGAATGCTTTATTTTTACACGGCTTGGCAGGCAACTTAATGAACCGTATGTATCAACACATTCTATTTCCTCAAGTCCAATTTAGAGCCCATCTTAATGGGATTTGGGATCTCGTCAATTGTATCAGTTTGGGAAGATTCTGAGATCATTTAGAATTTTTGGACAGATACATTTGCAGTTGACCTCCTTCTGACTTGCATGTGACCCATCTCAAGCAGGTTTTGCATAACTGCTGAGAATCATAGCATTAACCTCAAACCTGGCCCTTTAACCTCTTGTGATCCCTGTTTCAAGCAAAGTACCAGACAACAGGATCTTTGGAAGGGCAAGGCCATGGCCTTACTGGATCTAAACTTCATAGCCTGCATGAGTGCCTCCATAGCAAGCGGCTTGCTATGGGGGTACTCAAACAAAAAAGCTTTAGAGCTGACCAGTTGGTAGTGTTCATTGGAAGAGTGCTGTGCAACACTGGACACATAGGTGTGCCACAAATCATGGAGGATTTTTGGATCAGATATATTATGTGTAGAGCAGTCTCCGGAGAACCCATCATTCTAAGATGTACATTGACAATAATAACAATATAGAAAATGACAAGAATATGGATTTTCCTCTACCCATTAAGGCTTGACCAGTTGGCAGTGTTCGTTTAAAGAGGTCTCTGCAATGCTGGCCATATAGGTGTGCCACAAACCATGGAGGATCTTTTGGTTCAGATACAGTGCCTTGAAAAAGTATTCATACCCCTTGACATTTTCCACATTTTGTCATGTTACAGCCAAAAACGTAAATGTATTTTATTGTGGGGGGGGGGGGGGGGGAGTAAATAAATAAACTGAAAAAAATTTTCTTTATTTAAAAATTATTGGCATACAATAATTCCATGATAATTAAAATATGAGCTCTAAAGGGGGTATACCCAAAAGTGCAAATGTAGTAAACACAAAGATATATATATATAACATTCATGACAAAACTTTCCCATTATATATCATTTGGGGTGTGCAGCATCTATATCTCTCTATATATGTGTTTTTCCTATACTATGTATTTTATTGGGATTTTATGTGATAGACCAACACAAAGTGGCTCATAATTGTGAAGTGGAAGGAAAATGATAAATGGTTTTCAACATTTTTTACAAATAAATATGTGAAAAGTGTGGCGTGCATTTGTATTCAGCCCCCTTTACTCTGATACCCCCAACTAAAATTTAGTGGCAGTTTAAAACCATATAGTTCTGTGTGTGTTACTGCCAGTTTACATTTGCTTATAAGCACCGCCCCCACCCTCCCAATAATGTCTGGGAGGACTAAAAGGAGAGGCAGATGTTCCCTTGGCACTGTAATGCCCCGTACACGGTCGGATTTCCCGTCGGAAAATGTTCGATGATAGCTTGTTGTCAGAAATTCTGACCGTGTGTAGGCTCCATCGGATATTTTCCATCAGAATTTCCGTCACACAAAATTTGGGATCTGGATCTCAAATTTTCCGACAACAAAATCCGTTTGTCGTAAATTCCGATCGTGTGTAAACAATTCCGACGCACAAAGTTCCACACATGCTCGGAATCAAACAGAAGAGCCGCACTGGGCTATTGAACTTCATTTTTCTCGGCTCGTCGTACGTGTTGTACGTCACCGCGTTCTTGGCGTTCGGAATTTCCGACAAGATTTGTGCGACCGTCTGTATGCAAGACAAGTTTGAGCCAACATCCGTCGGAAAAAATCCATGGATTTTGTTGTCGGAATGTCCGATCGTGTGTACAGGGCATAAGGGGGCCAGCAACAAATGTGTTCACAGGCAAAGGTGTACGTGGTGGTCAGTCCTCAGGCAGGGCATCATTTCCTCTGTTTAGTGAGTTTGCCCATGCTATTCAGCGACAGCATGCAGAGGAGGTGGTGGACTGGCTTACTAAACCTTCCTCATTCTCCTCATCCTCTGTCACGCAAGCAGAGACAAGTGTGAAGAACCCTGCAGTTGCCAGGGTGGATAAACCTGCTTCCTTGTCCACGTCTAGTCCTGCCATAGCCCCAACATCAGCCATGGAGGAATATTGAAGAAATGGATTCTGGACAGCCACACTTTGATAAAAGCCTTTATTGTAATGAATATTTAACGTTCATGTGACAACAGAAGCAGGACAAACAGCTGACGTGTTTCACTTCAGCATTGTTGCTTAGTCATAGCTAAATGACCACATATTGTTTGACAAATATATACCAGATTCAAACATGTCACATGATGCATTCAATGAATTTAAATTGCAAACACATGTGGCCAAAAAAAGGGGAGTGAGGGAGATACATACATACATACATACATACATACATGCAAGGTCCCTGAGAAAACATGGAAAAAATGAAAAACGTGGAAATAGACCACAAAACATGATGGTTAACATAAACAAAAAAAGAAAAGAAAAAAGGGACTGCTATATATACATGTACAAATCAAAGATACGCATATATAAGAAAATCCAATATCTCAAAATAGAACGCGTCTGTCCACAGACTCCGTGGACCGTTTGGCTTTTATAAAAATGAACCAGTCCCGGATTACCAGCTATGAAGCCCCTGATGCCGATGTCACTAATTAAGTCTTTTTGGGATGTGGAATCTCTGCAGGACTTTGAGGCTGCCTCCCTTTGAGGGTGTTCAATCATTTCATCTGGAATAATGTTTTTTGGTATAGGTTTCATGGGCACAATTAATACCCAAAGACCATTTTTTCAGCACCTGTTCGACAGGTGCATATCATTGCAATTTTTTTTGCCTTCATCAAGAGGACCTCTATAGGGTTACAATAGGAAGGCGCACCCAACACGCAAACAGAAATTTTTCTGCACCTGTTTGACAGGTGCATATCATTGCAATTTTTACAGCAGGGCCAATTCTTGCTTTCATCAAGATTACCTCTATAGGGTTATGGTGGGAAGGCGCCACCAACACCCAAAGACCAATTTTACGCAACCGTTACTTCTATCCAAAGTGACACCAGAATGTGTCTAATGTCTAATCTTGTTCCCAGTGCACTACATTGTGGCCTCATCATACACAATGCATAAAAATATCCCATAGTTTGTAGACGCTATAACTTTTGCACAAACCAATTAATATACGCTTTTGGGGATTTTGTTTACCAACAATATGTAGCAGAATACATATTGGCCTAAATTGATGAAGAAATTCGATTTTTTACATTTTTTTAAATTGGATATGCTTTATAGCAGAAAATAAAAAATATTTTTTTTCTTTTTTTTTTTTTTCGAAATTATCAGTCTTTTTTTGTTAATAGCACAAAAAAATAAAGAGGTGATCAAATACCACCAAAAGAAAGCTTTATTTATTGGAAGAAAAGGACATACATTTTATTTGAGTACAGAGTCGCGCGACCGCGCAATTGTCAGCTAAAATAACGCATTGTCGTATCGCAAAAAAATGGCCTGGTCATGCAGGAGGGGTGTAAATCTTCCAGAGCTGAAGTATTTAAAGTGCATCAAGCTCCACTTTTCATTTATTAAAGTGCATCCAATCACACATTTTCCAGTTTCTGTTAAATTTTGGTAATGACCCCCCCCCCCCCCACCCACCATGTCTGGGAGGCCAACAAGGAGAAGCAGATGTTCTCATGCCAATCTCAGAGGGCCAGCAGCGTATGCGTCCGCAGGCAAAGGTGGACGTGGTCTGTCCTCAGGCAGGGCAGTGGACATATATAGGTGTGCCGCAAATCAGGGAAGGATTTTCAACTCAGATAAATTATGTGAAGAGCAGTCTATAGAGAACCCATCCTTCTTGTCAGAAACCATGAAATCAGATCGAGACAGAAGTACAGTGAAATCACACTTGTTTAATAATAAAAGTAAATAGAACAAACGTAGTTAAAACATAGCCAGAGTTCAGTAACCGGAACGCATAGTCAGCCTAGCCAGAAGTCAGGGATCAATGTAGTAGAACAGCAAGCAGGATCTGGAGCCAGAAGGGATGTCAGCCAAGCAAGTCTTTTAACAGGAATGCAGGAGATAGTCTCTGTGATGTTGACTAAGGTGAAGGCAGAGCTCCTCTGGGCTGGACGGCTTAAGTAGGCAGGACTGACGAGCAGGATATCATCAACAGCTGAGTAACTGTGGAAAGATAGGGGCTGGCAATTAGCCGACAGCTGAGCGGCCAGCTCTGAGAAGGAAGGGCTGAACCTAACCCTGGCAATTCTAAAATAAATTGACAATGGTAACAAGGAATAGTGCCCCGTCATTGGTGTCAGTGGAAAGAATAGTGCCCCATCATTGGTATCAGTGGAAAGAATAGTGCCCCATCATTGGTATCAGTGGAAAGAATAGTGCCCCATCATTGGTATCAGTGGAAAGAATAGTGCCCCATCATTGGTATCAGTGGAAAGAATAGTGCCCCATCATTGGTATCAGTGGAAAGAATAGTGCCCCATCATTGGTATCAGTGGATGGAATGGTGCCTCAAAGGCCACATAAAGGCAAGCAAAGGGCCGCATTTGGCTAGTGGGCCACAGTTTGGAGACCAGTGCTATAGAGAACTAATCATTTTAAAATACACTGATAATAATAATAATTTATATATATATATATATATATATATATATATATATATATATATATATGTGTGTAAATTATGTGCAGAGCAGTCTATGGAGAATCCATCATTCTACGATAAATTGGCATTAGTAACAATAGTAACAATATAAAACATTGCCAGGGATATCCTAGTGAGCTCCACATCACTATTTCTCCTTCTTCACGTCTATAGAACACCCCATAATACCCAGAGAACAGTGCTTATATCTTTTATCTTGTATATAAATCTTGTATAATAATGATAATAAGAATTATATCTGTGCATAGGATCCTTTCCCTGTATACGGATTAAATTGTTTAAAAAGCCAAGGATAGAAGGTAGAAATCACATCTCCTCTGCAGTTGTTCGAAGACCAAAAACTCTTTTATTTATTTATTTATTTTATGCTGAATTGTTTTTTTTTTTTTTTTCCCTCAGTAAATGATCTTTGCACTTGCTCCATTTGATCTCCTTTTACAAAATGACTTTTTGGATTGTGTGTCACGCTGCGCTGTGAAAAGATATCGCCCACCCGCTGACTTTCCAACCATCTAAGATGTGTGGGTGGTCTCCATGGCATTCCCTTATAAAAAAAAAAAAAAAAAAAAAAAAAAACATCCACCATGCCAACAAGAGCTAAAAAAGAAATGAAATTGCTCTACTCTTCTGACTTTGCACAGGGAGGCCGGGGGAGGTGGGGGGGGGGGGGGGGGACAGCTCCGACCCTATGAGCTTCTAAGGGAAATTCATGGAGAAATGTTCATGAGAAAGCTGTCCACAGGAACCCAGTCCACTTCACCCACCACCTGTACGTTCCTTGTAGACCGCACCAATTATTACATCGCCGGTATGGCTCTGGTGATTCCACAACAATATTATCATTGTTTATTATATGGGGGCACAGTGGTGTAGTGGATAGCACTTTCACCTAGCAGTAAGAAGGGTCACTGGTTCCAATCCCAACCACGACACTACCTGCCTGGAGTTTGCATGTTCTCCCTGTGCCTGCGTGGGTTTCCTCCAGTTGCCTCCTGCACTCCAAAGACATGCTGGTAGGTTAATTGGATCCTGCCTCAGTTGTCCCTAGTGTGTATGAATGTGAGTTAGGGACCTTAGATTGTAAGCTCCTTGAGGGTAGGGACTGATGTGAATGTATGATGTATATGTAAAGCGCTGCGTAAATTGACGGCGCTATATAAGTAAATGAAATAAATAAATAAATGCCTATAATATTTTTCAAGGCCAGACAAGCCTTTTTTTTTAACGGCAATATTGTTAAAAAAATTTTTTTTTTAATTAAGTCTCTTTATTATATATATATATACATACATACATACATATATACACATATATGTATACATATGTATATATATATATACATACATATATACATATATACACATATATGTATACATATGTATATATATATATATATTTAATAGAACCTACAGAAAAAAGACGTAACCTTTCACAAAATAAAATCAAGGGGGGTGAATAAAGTTCAGGAGGGCAGTATTTTTAATATGTAGCCAAGATCAAGAACACGGGGACATGACCTCAATCTAGTAAAACTGGATGAAAGTTCTAAACTAATCTTAGAAAGTATTATTTTACCAACAAGGTAGTCGATGCTTGGAAGAGAATTCCAGCAGAGGCAGTGAGTCAAGTCAACAGTAAGTGGATTTAAATATGCTTGGGACAAACAGAGACTTATGCTCTGACAAAAAAAAGTAAAAGAAAAAACTTAATCCAAAAACATATATAAATTAAAAAAAATACAAAAAAAGGCAGACTTGACAAAGATAGATCCATACTCAGACAAAATGTTAACAAAATAGAATACAAAAACATGTATAAAGAAAAAAAACATAAGAAAATAGCAGACTTGACAAACATACCCTATACTCTATACAAAAAAGTTACAGAAAAAAACTAAGTACCAAAACTTATTTAAAAAAAAAAAAAAGAAAAAAGAAAATGGCAAACTTGACAAACACAGATCCATACTCAGACAAAAAGTTAACAAAATAGAATACAAAGACATGTATAAATAAAAAAGAAAGGGAAAAAAAAGGAAAAATAAGGAAAATGGCAGACAAAAAAAGTTAGCAAAAGAAAAGAAAGACAAAAACCTATATAAATAAATAATAAAAAAAGAAAAGGGCAGACTTGACAAACACAGAGCTATACTGAGACAAAAAAAAGTTAACAAATCTTTAAGATCATTGACTCACTGCATACTGACTTTGTTCTCTATCAGGGCCTACAGCATACTGTATGTACGGTATTTATAGACTTTTGATGCAATATGTTTAACTATAGTGTATGGTGTTACGCTGTTTATCTGTTAACTCTGTATGCTTTTGGAACCAGTGTTTTTATGCTTGTAACCTTTTAGACTTACATAATGTTTAATAAAATTTAAGTTTAAAAAAGGGCAGACTTGACAAACATACTGTAGATCTATACGAAGACAAAAAAAGTTAGCAAAAACAAAAAAATACAAAAACTTGTATAAAAAAAAAAAAAAAAAATACAAAAAAGGGCAGGCTTGACAAACAGAGTTATACTATACTAGAGTTATATACAGAACTTACAAATTTCCTTTACAATATAATTATGGATTATTTTGTTATTGGACTTAAGGTGAACTTATCTGCACTGGAGCATCATTTGTATTTACATATTTGATTTATATATTTTAGTGAATTCGTTATTTCCTTATTTTGCATATTAGTATTATTATTATTATTATTATTATTTTTATTATTATTGTGTATATATCATTTAAATTTTTATGTATTTCAGGACAAATGACACCGGATTTCTAACCTTCAAGGAACATTTGCCGGTCTCTCAAATTGTAATCACCGATACAAACAGATCGGGGTCCGAGGTGGCGTGGAAAATTGGTCCTTTGCGTTGTTATGGAGACAGTAAGTTCATTTTTTTTTCTTTTTTCTTTTTTCTCTCTGTATGGCAGCTACCAAATACAGTTGCAGTTTTAAAATAAACATGAGACAGACCTGAGCCAATCACAATGACCACTTCAGCCCCGGAAGGATTTTCCCCCTTCCTGACCAGAGCATTTTTTGCGATGCGGCACTGCGTCGGTTTAGCTGACAATTGCGCGATGGTGCGATGCTGTACCCAAACAAAGTTGATGTCCTTTTTTTTCCCACAAATAGAGCTTTCTTTTGGTGGTATTTGATCACCTCTGCGTTTTTTATTTTTTGCGCTATAAACAACAAAAAGGCGACAATTTTGAAAAAAAAAGCCAAATTTTTCACTTTTTGCATATATATCCCCAAAAAATATCTAAAAAAACAAATTTCTTCCTCAGTTTAGGCCGATATGTATTCTACTACATATTTTTGGTAAAAAAAAAAATCGCAATAAGCGTATATTGATTGGTTTGCGCAAAAGTTCTAGCATCTACAAAATAGCGGATAGATTTATGGCATTTTTATTATATATTTTTTTTTTTACTAGTAATGGCGGCGATCTGCGATTTTTATCGGGACTGCGAGATTATGGCGGACACATCCGACACTTTTGACACTATTTTGGGACCATTGTCATATATACAGAAATCAGAGCTACAAATAGCCACTGATTACTGTATAAATGACACTGGCAGGGAAGAGGTTAAACACTAGGGGGCGATCAAGGGGTTAAGTGTGTCCTAGGGAGTGATTTTAACTGTGGGGTGGGGGATGGGCTTCCACTCACATGACAGCGATCACTGCTCCCGATGACAGGGAGCAGTAGATCCCTGTCATGTTGCTAGGCAGAACAGGGAAATGCCTTGTTTACATAGACATCTCCCCGTTCTGCCTCTCCTCGCCGCAACCGCGGGCCAGCTGGCGAACATCGAGTTTGCGGGACCCGCGTGCGCGCGATAGGCTGCAAATTTAAAGGGATGTACAGGTTACGCCCATTTTCCTGCCTGTGCCATTTTGCCGACGTATATGTGTGTGCGGCGGTTGGCAAGTGGTTAAGCAATTCATCAAGAATTCATAAATAGATGTTTTAGGCATGTGAGCTCAGTAGATGCAGAGACAGAGGAAACAGAACATGCAAAACCCATATGTTTTTGGCTCCATACACACTAGCACTTCTAGCAGGGTCTGGTATGCATTTAGGGAGGAACCCCACACCAAAATCTAAAAAAAAAAAGAAGAAAAACAGCGTGGGGGTCCCCCCCAATTCATAATAGATTTAGGGGAAACCCCCACGCTGTTTTTATTCTCAGGTTTTAATTGCTGCCAAATCTTTTGTTTACATTCAGCTGTCAGCAGGGAACCCCGCTGACAGCTGATGAGTCATCGGTTATTAAGGATGCAGGCGGACGGCTTGCCAAACTCATTCCTTAACAACCCATGACTCATCAGCTATCAGCGGCGAACCCCGCTGACAGCTAATGAGTCATCGGCTGTTAAGAAAGCGGGCAGACGGCTTGCCGAGCTGACTCCTTAACAACCTCCTTAACAACCGCTGACTCATCAGCTGTCAGGCGGGAACCCTACTGACAGCTGATAAGTCATCGGTTGTTAAGGACTAGGGCGGACGGCTTGCTGGGCTCACTTCCAAACAACCGAACCCCGCTGACAGCTGATGAGTCATCAATTGCCAAGGACGCGAGCGACTGGCTTACTGGCCGGCTCCTTAACAATCAGCTATACACTGCTAAACACCGGCAAAACGCTGGCACAAAAACGCTGTGGGGGGGGGGGGAAGCTAATATTGAGTGTTTTTCATCCATTGATTTTCCGTTGTTTTTTTTTCAGCTCCTAGTGTGCATGGAGCCTAATGCCGCGTACACATGGTCGTCCTTTTCGACCGGACTGGTCCGACAGACTTTCGACGGACTTTTGACGGACTTCCGATGGACTTTTTAATGAACGGACTTGTCTACACACGATCACACCAAAATCCGATGGATTCGTACGTGATGACGTACACTGGACTAAAATAAGGAAGTTGATAGCCGGTAGCCAATAGCTGCCCTAGCGTGGGTTTTTGTCCGTCGGACTAGCATACAGACGAGCGGATTTCTGGGTCCGGCGGAGTTACGACGTGAAGATTTAAAGCATGTTCCAAATCTAAAGTCCGTCAGATTTGCGACTGGAAAAGTCCGCTGAAGGTCTGGTAAAGCCCACACACGATCGGATTGTCTGCCGGATTTGGTCCGTCGGCGAATAATGCCCCCCCTGTACTGCACAGGCCCAGCGCTTGCGCAGTACGAACCAAAACGGAGCCGCCGAAAATAGCCGAAGCTGTGAGTCAGCTGTACATGGCGCTCACCGCTCACGTGACCCGTCTGCCGCTATCCAGGCTGAGGCTCCGCCCTTCTTCCAAGGGAGAGAGAGGAGGGGGGGGGCGGAGTGCATATGTATATCACTCCGCCGCTGCCTGCGGCCGGAACTATAGAAGTCGCAGCGGCAGCAAACAGATGTTTTTGCTTGCCCGGCCGGACCAATGAGAGCTCAGCACAGGCCACGGATTAGGGTGTGCCTGTGCACACCCAGCACACCCCGTGGGCACGCCTATGCGGCTACAACAACCCATCTCCGCTTTCAGTCAGAAAGTAAATATAAGCCAAACTCCAAAAACGTAGCTCTTCTTTCCATGTTTAATTGATTTTATGATGAAAACTGCATACATTAATGTCTCCACCCGAAACCACCTTCCTTGACACGTTTCACCACTGCTGGGAGACTTCCTTATCCCCATGAGCAAGCCAGCTTTACTGAGACATCGGGGGGTTTATGAGACCCCTGATGTCTCCGCTGCACTCCACTGAAGCTAATGGAGAACATATAGTGCTCTTTTCGTTCCCCTCCCCCCCCACGGTCGCTTCTGTGTTCATTCATCGGAAGGGAGATCAGTGAATGAATGTTTGCTGGTCTCCCCCCATTCTCCGTCTGTTCCACCATGCCACTCCTGGGTCCACGGGGGGGACAAGGGAGCCTGGGACACATGGCAGAGGCCGTGCCTTTGGCAGGCTGTCGAAGTGACTGAGCGGCATTACAGCCCCCTGAAATACTTCCACCTGCTCCCTGCTATAGCACCCGGGAGTGTGTTTAAAATCCCAGTCTACAAACCGGCGTTTATAAACGGCACTGGTAGACAAATCATCATGGATTCCAATGGGTTTTTTTTTTTTTTTGCAAAACCTTATGATTAGAGCCGGGTGCTCTAATTAGCCGTGAAAAAAGGGTGGGCTTGGGGTGCCCTGAGCCTACCCAGTTGTATGACAATAGCGAAATAGTATTTGCTATTGTCTTCCAGATTCTCCTCCTAGCCAATCAGGAAGTAGCTCCTGAGACCCGATTGGCCGAGAGGAGAAGCAGTCGTTTTTTTGGTTGCCGCGCCGAGGGAAGGGAGAGGAGAGCCGCTGAGGAGGAAGCCGCCGCCAAGCCCGAGACGCAGAGGTGGAGGAGACGCAGGAAGGAGCCGAAGCTGCCCCTCACATAGACGAGGGGGGGGGGGGGTTGTATGACATCCCACCGCCCCCCCCCCCCCCCCAAAAAAAAATATACAGCACCAGCCGCCACTGCAGTGAAAATCATTAAAATGTTCCATATATAGCTCTCTTTTTTTCTTTGCGTGTAACCGCTTGCCGACCGTAGACTGCACCTATATGGAGGCAAGGCGGCTCTCCTGCGCTCAATCACGTACCTATTACTTGATCCAGCACTTCCGGGTTGGGGACACGCAGGAGCGCCGTTCCCTCTGTGATTGTTCACAGCTGATCTGCGGGTACAAAGGACTTGATGTTCGCCGGCACCCATCGATCGTTCGTTACACAGGCAGAATGGCAGTCTGCCCATGTAAACAAGGCAGATTGCCGTTCTGTCAGCGGGGAAAGCATTGATCCTGTGTTACTGCTAATCAGGAACACGGATCTGTGTCTTCCCCTAGTACAAAGTACCTCCCTCACTATTAGAAAACACTGGCTCGGCACACGTTTAACCCTTTGCTCATCCCTGATGTTAACCCCCTTCCCAGCCAAGTGTCATTAGTACAGTGGCAGTGCATATTTTTTAGCACTGATCATTGTATTAGTATCACTGGTCCCCAAAAAGTGTCAGTTAGTGTCCTGACTTATAGTGGGACTGCAATATTGCGGCACTGTCACTGTACTAATGACACTGGCTGGGAAGGGGGTTAGAATCAGGGGTGAGCAAAGGGTTAAATGTGTGCCTAGCCAGTGTTTTCTAATAGTGTGGAAGGTACTTGTACTGTCATTAGTACAGTGACAGTGCATATTTATTAGCACTGATCACTGTATTAGTGTCACTGGTCCCCAAAAAGTGTCAGTTAGTGTCCCGACTGTCCGCCGCAATATCGCAGTCCTGCTATAAGTCGCTGATTGCAGCCATTACTATTAAAAAAAATATATATATATATATCCCCTAGTTTGTAGACACTATAACTTTTGCACAAACCGATCGATATACATTTATTATGTAGCAGAATACATATTGGCCTAAACTGACGAAATTAGATTTTTTTAATTCTTTCATTGAACGTTTTATAGCAGAAAATAAAAAATATTGTTTTCTTTTTTCAAACTTTTCAGTCTTTTTTTGTTTATAGCACAAAAAAGAGGTGATCAAATACCACCAAAAGAAAACTCTATTTGTGGGGGGAAAAAAAAGGACATACATCTTATTTGGGTGCAGCGCCGCAACAACCGCGCAATTGTCAGTTACAATAACGCAGTGCCGTACCGCAAAAAACGGCCTGGTCATGAAGGGGGGGGTAAATCTTCCGGAGCTGAAGTGGTAGAGTAGTGAAGGATGGGAACCCCTGTAAAGTTTGTTATTGTTATCTGTGTCCCTGCTGGGGAGATTCACCCTCTGAAAATGTACATAAATAGCTTTGTTTCCCTTTTCAGGAAATTTTTGGAACTCCGCCTCGTTCACCGCTCTGGCCTCCTACCTCTACTTCCCGGCATCCCATGTGGACTTCAGCACTGATATTGTGTTCTTCTTTAAAACCACCAGCTCCTCCGGGGTCTTTCTGGAAATCCTTGGGGTAAAGGACTTCATAAGAGTCGAGTTAATCTGTGAGTATTACTCAGAAAAAATATTTTATTTTTGATGTTCATTGTTATTAGATTTTTTTTTTCATATACACACATAGCTCCCAACTGTCCCTGATTTCGAGGGACTGTCCCTGATTTGGAGCAATGTCTCTCTGTCCCTCTTTCCCCCTCATTTGTCCCTCATTTTGGTCTGATCTATATAGTTGTATATAAAATGCACTTTTTATCTTTCAAAAAGTGTTTCCCAGAGCTAAACCTTTCATCCAATTTCTAAATTGCTGCATAAAAGCCAATATAAAGGAATAGTAGTGGTAAAAAGCCCTTGTGGATTTAATTAACCTTTTTTTTTGGTTAATTCTCCTTTAAGGGGGTGTGACAGGGGGCGTGTCCTATGTCTACATACATTTGCTAATAGGTGTCCCTCAGTCCCAAAATGTTGGGAGGTATGTACACATCATTAGATTTTTTTGTTTCAATGCAAGCATTGCAAATATATGACTTTGAACTGGTATTAACTTCTTTCTTGTTATGTATAGCAGAGCTCAAAGTGGGAGGGGGCAAAGCAGCACAAGAAGCCGCTGCAGTGCTCATATGCTAACAGGAAACATTGTCAGAAATGGGATCACTTGCTGGTGGCGCTGTGATTCCCAGACCTGTAGGTTGTAGCTCCAGTGTCCACTAGGTGGTGTCTCTCAGCAGCCAGCAGTTTCCAGCAATTAGTCATCACCTGATGCTGGGAGGGTATTTAGTCCCTCCTCTGCTACTCCATATTGTCTCAGTTTTCTGTCTGTGTGTCCCATTCTCCTTGTGAACTGTTATGCTGTTCCCAATCCTTATTCCACCTGCTCCTGTGTGCCCTCTCCCTGTCCTGACTTGTTCCCTGCTCCTCCTGCCTGATCCTCCATGCATGATCCTGGCTCTGTTACTGACAGGGCTTTTTTCCAGTGGGAACCTGGGGGGGGGGGGGGGGATGCAGTTCCAGCACTAAATGCATGTAATAGCAAGGGGTATGCTGGAGGGCCTATTGATGCTGGCTGATGGGGGATCTATTATCACTGATGGGGATCTGTTTTTGTGTGAGGGTCTATTGTTGCTGGTGGTGGGGTCTGTTGTTGCTGGGGGGCAGGGGTTCTATGTTGCTGGTATGAATCTACTATTGAGGGAGAGATCTGATGTTGTTGTAAGCTAAAGGGTCTAGCTATGCTGGCTGCTGGGAGATCTGTTGTTGCTGCTGGGGGGGTCTAATGTTGCTAGGGGGATCTTTTCTTGCTGGGAGTGGTATTTGGTTGTGGGTGGTCCATTGTTGCTGTCTATGGGGAGGGGTCTATTGTTGTGTGGGGGAACTATTGTTGCTCGGGCGGGGGTTTGTTGTTGCTGGGGGGAGTCTATTGTTGTGTGAAGGATCTATTGTTGCTGGGGTGAGGTTGTATGTTACTGGTGGGGGGTCTGTTGTTGCTGGGGGGTCTAATGTTGCTAGGGGATCTTTTCTTGCTGGGGGTGGTATTTTGTTGTGGGTGGTCCACTGTTGCTGTCTATGGGCAGGGGTCTATTGTTGTGTGCGGGAACTATTGTTGCTGGGGTGGGGGTTTGTTGTTGCTGGGGGGTGTCTATTGTTGTGTGAAGGATCTATTGTTGCTGGGGTGAGTCTATTGTTGTGTGAAGGATCTATTGTTGGTGGGGTGAGGTCGTTTGTTACTGGTGGGGGGTCGTATGTTGCTGGTAGGAATCTACTATTGAGGGAGAGATCTGTTGTTGCTGTATGCTGGATGGTCTATTGGTCCCAGCCTCAGAGGGGATATCTGAATGATACCTGCAGGTGCAGGCATCATTCAGATATCATCTTTTATAGCCAGCGATTCTGTGCACCGTAAGAACAATCATAGCGGCAGTTTAGCTGCTTGATCATTCTTACAGGCGGTGGGAGGGGAAACCCCCCTCCCACCGCCCTCTGATGCGTTGATCATGGAGATTTCCGGTGACCAAATGGTCCCCAGTCATCTCTATGACCACCAGAGGCCTGGGTGCGACGTTATGACGTCACGCCTAGCTAGCAGAAGTAAACAATGTCGAGGACTCGGCTGGAATGGACTCGGGCTTTTCAGTCTGGAGGAAAGATGTGGAGTCCCCCCCCCCACCAAGATCTCTCCATAAAGAGGACCTGTCAGGCACCATTCCTATTACAAGGGATGTTTACATTCCTTGTAATAGGAATAAAAGTGATAAAAAAAACATGTAAAGAGAAAGTGTAAAAAAAAAAAAATTTAAGTAAAAAGACAATAAAAATAAATAAATAAATAAAATGCCCCCGAGCCCCGCAATCACACATGTGAGGTATCGCCGCGTGCGTTAGAGTGAGAGCAATAATTCTAGCCCAAGACCTCCTCTAAACTGGTAACCTGTAAAAATGTTTAAAGCGTCACCTATGGAGATTTTTAAGTATTGAAGTTTGGCACCATTCCACACGTGTGCGCAATTTTAAAGCGTGACATGTTAGTTTTCTATTTACTCTATTTAACTTAACCTTTCACATTATACAAAACAAGTGGGCTAACTTTACTGTTTTGTTATTTTTTTAAATTATGAAACAGGTTTCTTTTTTTTTTGTTTTTGTTTTTTAAACGGGTTTGAAAAATTGTTGCGCAAATACTGTGTGACATAAAAAGTTGCAACAACCACCATTTTATTCCCTAGGGTCTCTGCTAAAAAAAACCCAAAAAAAACACATGTAATGTTTGGGGGTTCTGAGTAATTTTCTAGCAAAAAAAAATACTAATTTAAACTTAATGTAAATAAAAAGTTACAGAAAAGGCCCGGTATGGAAGTGGTTAAATCAGTATCAGTGTGTTTTAGGTAGGATTTAAAAAAAGCAAAATGCGCACTATTGATTCTGGGCCGTACTACGGGTACAAACAACAACTAACATACGCATATGTGATATTGCTGCAATCGTCAGGAGTAGGGATGAGCTTCTAGTGAGTTTGACTCGAACATCGGCTGTTCGCCAGTTCGCTGAACAGCGAACAATTTGGGGTGTTCGCGGCAAAGTCGAAAGCCGCGGAACACCCTTTAAAAGTCTATGGGAGAAATCAAAAGTGCTAATTTTAAAGGCTTATATTCATGGTATTGTCATAAAAAGTGTTTGGGGACCTGGGTCCTGCCCCAGGGGACATGTATCAATGCAAAAAAAAGTTTTAAAAATGTCAGTTTTTTCGGGAGCAGTGATTTTAATGATGCTTAAAGTAAAACAATAAAAGTGTAATATTCCTTTAAATTTCGTAGCTGGGGGGTGTCTATAGTATGCCTGTAAAGGGGCGCATGTTTCCCGTGTTTAGAACAGTCTGACAGCAAAATAACATTTCAAAGGAAAAAAAGTCATTTAAAACTACTCGCGGCTATTAATGAATTGTCGGGCCGACAATACACATATGTAACCGGGTGACCTCGCCCCCTCTGACGTGACGGGGAAAGCCACAGGGGAGTCCCCGTCAAGTCCCTGTGTGTCAGAGGGGGGCGGGGTCACCGGGTGGTCCCGCCCTCCGTTATTTAAGAAGTGTCAGGAGAAGAGAAGCATCACACAGCGGGAGCCTCGCATGGATGCGGAGCGGCCCAAGAACGAAGCGGGGAAGAAGACGCCACGGAGGAAGATACCGGACGAGAACACCAGAGCAAGAAGCAGAGGATCGGAGGAAGAAGCAGAGGAAGA
This sequence comes from Lithobates septentrionalis, assembly GCA_037952835.1. Taxonomy (NCBI): domain Eukaryota; kingdom Metazoa; phylum Chordata; class Amphibia; order Anura; family Ranidae; genus Lithobates; species Lithobates septentrionalis. The sequence goes on along the minus strand of JBBDGP010001333.1, from coordinate 2,440,981 downwards.
AGAAGATGGAGGAAGAAACCGAAGGAAGAAGGAAGGAAGAAGGAAGAAGACCCAAAGAAGATGGAAAAAATAGAAGACTTTAAATAAAGGAATTGTCAAAAACTGTCTCTTGTAATTTTTAACATTTTTGACACTTTTTTTGTGAAAGGGTAGAGGTACTTTTGTACCCCATTAACATTTCACACAGGGGGAGGCGGAATCTGGGGGTCCCCTTGTTAAAGGGGGCTTGCAGATTCCGATAAGCCCCCCGCCCGCAGACCCCCACAACCACCGGCCCAATATTGAAGGCATGAGGCCTGGTGCGGCCTGCCAGGTTGCATACTCGGATAAGGGTCTGGTTTTGATTTTTGGGGGGACCCCATGCCATTTTTTTAAAAAATTTTGGCGTGGGGTTCCCCTTAAAATCCATACCAGACCTGAAGGGCCTGATATGGAATTTAGGGGGACCCCCACGCCATTTTTTTTTAAATTTTGGTTTGGGGTTCCCCTGTGGGGAATTCCCATGCCGTTTTTATCAATGAACTTTTATGTGTATTGTCGGACCGACAATTCATTAATAGCCGCGAGTAGTTTTAAATGACTTTTTTCCATTTGAAATGTCATTTTGCTGTCAGACTGTTCTAAACACGGGAAACATGCGCCCCTTTACAGGCATACTATAGACACCCCCCAGCTACGAAATTTAAAGGGATATTACACTTTTATTGTTTGACTTTAAGCATTATTAAAATCACTGCTCCTGAAAAAACAACCGTTTTTAAAACTTTTTTTTGCATTGATCCATGTCCCCTGGGGCAGGACCCAGGTCCCCAAACGCTTTTTATGACAATAACTTGCATATACAGTAAGCCTTTAAAATTAGCACTTTTGATTATTCATGTTCGAGTCCCATAGACTTTAATGGTGTTCGCGTGTTCGAACAAATTTTTTTGCCTGTTCGCATGTTCTGGTGCGAAACGAACAGGGGGGGTGTTCGGCTCATTCCTAGTCAGGAAAACATATGTTGGGTGGTTGTTCTTTGGTGGTAGGTTATGGTAGTAGCAAGAAATATACAATTACATTTAAAAAAAAAAAAAAAAAAAAATTTCTTTTACTAGTTTTCCTAATAATAATAAAAAAAACAATCAGGAGATATCCATTACCATTTACCACCAAATGAAAGCCCAATCTATTCTGAAAAAACGCGGTATAATCCACCTGGTTGCACAAAATAGTTATGTTATGTACGGTTTTAATAATGACAAAATGACAAATTGGGCTTAGGCATTTTGATTTGTTTTACCCTTAGGCGTGAAGGGGTTAATGCCTCTTTAAGGGAATCCCTTGGGGGAACTGTTGTCCCCATTGGAAGTTTTCCCCTCTAATATTTTTTGGGGGGACCCACAATTGGAGATTACCAGGCTAACACTTAAAGTGGAGTTCCGACCGAAATTTTTTTTTTTTTTTAAAGTCAGCAGCTACAAATACTGCAGCTGCTGACTTATAAAATATGGACACTTTCCTGTCCAGGGATCCGGCGATATCCTCACCCGAAGCCGATCTGTCCCTCGGGTGGAGGCGCCGCCATCTTCGGTAAGGGAATCAGGAAGTGACGCCTTGCACAGCCTGTTTTTCCTACAGCGCATCCACGAGTCGCGCTGCATGTTCTGAGTGGTCCCTGCTGTCTTCTAGGACCTCTGTGTCTCCCAGAAGACAGCGGGGGGGGGGGCGAGGAGGGGCTGGACATGGCATAGATCGCCGCAATGCCTGCAGTGATCTATGCCCAGAAGTGGGAGCAAATACCTGAATTATACAGGTATCTGCTTCCCCCTGAAAGGTGCCAAATGTGACACCGGAGGAGTCCGAAAAGCGGAAGTTCCATTTTTGGGTGGAACTCCGCTTTAACTAGTCTTTAACCGCTTCAGCCCCGGAAGATTTGGCTGCTGAATGACTAAGCCATTTTTTGCGATTCGCTGCACCCAAACAAAATTGACATCCTTTTTTTTCCCCACAAATAGAGCTTTCTTTTGGTGGTATTTGATCACCTCTGCGGTTTTTATTTTTTGCTCTATAAACAAAAAAAGAGCAGCAATTTTGAAAAAAAACACAATATTTTGTACATTTTGCTATAATAAATATCCCCATTTTTTTTTTAAAAAGGATATTTTTTTCTCAGTTTAGGCCGATATGTATTCTTCTACATATTTTTGGTAATAAAAATCGCAATAAGCGTACATTGATTGGTTTGCGCAAAAGTTATAGCGTCTACAAAATAGGGGATAGATTTATAGCATTTTTATTATTACTTATTTTTTTTTACTAGTAATGGCGGCGATTTGCGATTTTTATCGGGACTGTGACATTGCGGCGGACACATCGGACACTTTTGACACATTTTTAGGACCAGCAATCAGTGCTATAAAAATGCACTGATTACTGTAAAAATGTCACTGGCAGGGAAGGGGTTAACACTAGGGGGCGATCAAGGGTTTACCTGTGTTCCCGCTCTGTGTTCTAACTGAAGAGGGGAAGGGACTGTCTAGGGGAGATGACAGATCGCTGTTCATACTTTGTAGGAACACACAATCTGTCTCCTCTCCCCTCAGAGATCCGGGATCTATGTGTTTACACACACAGATCCCGGTTCTTGGTGTGCCCCGAGCGATCACGGGAGCCCAGCGGTCATCACGCCCGCCGGGGCACTCGCATCGGCTCCGGGGGCGAGCAGCGGGCGCAGGCGCCCCTAATGGCCACAGGGAGAAGCGACGTAACATAACGTTGTTTTGCCCAGCCGTGCCATTCTGGGCGAAACTGTTGCGGCTGGTCTGCAAGTGGTTAAAAATGTCTTCTATCCCTCCTTCACAACTATGCTATCTAACTTGTGTAAGAAAGATGTATATACTTACCTTTTTTCAGCCTGCTTAGGCACAATTAAACATTTTCGATGTTCCCTATAAGATGGCAAAGCTTTACTTTTACGAGTTCAGGTCGACTTTGAGCCCTAAAGAGTCAGATGATCAAGAATATGAGAAATACAAAAGATATTCAAGTCGCTCCCTCGTCTTGTTGGAGCAGATTAAAGAAAATTCACCATGCATGAACAAACACAGCAGATATTTAAATGAATACAAGAAACTGGAAATAGTGAATGCAATTATCATAAATCAGAACGCTCAAGGAATACTAGTCTGCTTATTTAAGGAAACCTGTGCGGCAGAAGTATAAAAGTTCCATTGCTGACTTCTCCTTCTGAAAATGCTGATTGCCTTTGTCATGATTCAGAGTATTCAGTACTGTCTTAGCCAAAAAACTAAAACAAGTATGCTGATCATTAATCAGATGTATCTCCGTCCCCGAAGAAGCTGCTGAAAATTAGACGGGTTCTCCCTATGTAGTACATTGGCTGACAGTCACACAAACAACACTCCGTCCACTCCTGCTCTAGGGCAGGCTTTCTCAGCCTTTTTGACACAGAGGAACCTTAAAATACCTTTCCAGTCTCAGGGAACCCCTGCTAAAAATGACTCTTGACCTATACCATATGACCTATAACTCATGATAGATTAGTGTAATGGTCAGTGTGAAGAACACTCCTTACACTTGTGGTCGTTGGGAAGAAGTTCACCCTTACAAATAGGCAAAAAGATCAATGGTGTCAGTGGGAAACTTAAACTATATTACCAAAAGTATTGGGACCTCTTCCTTTACACGCAGATGAACTTTAATGGCATCCCAGTCTTATGCCCCGTACACACGGTCGGATTTTCCGACGGAAAATGTGTGATAGGACCTTGTTGTCGGAAATTCCGATCGTGTGTAGGCTCCATCACACATTTTTTATCGGATTTTCCGACACTCAAAGTTTGAGAGCAGGATATAAAATTTTCCGACAACAAAATCCGTTGTCGGAAATTCCGATCGTGTGTACACAAATCCGACGGACAAAGTGCCACGCATGCTCAGAATAAATAAAGAGATGAAAGCTATTGGCCACTGCCCGTTTATAGTCCCGACGTACGTGTTTTACGTCACCACGTTTAGAACGATCGGATTTTCCGACAACTTTGTGTGACCGTGTGTATGCAAGACAAGTTTGAGCCAACATCCGTCGGAAAAAATCCTAGGATTTTGTTGTCGGAATGTCCGAACAAAGTCCGACCGTGTGTACGGGGCATTAGTTTGTAGGGTTCAATATTGAGTTGGCCCACCCTTTGAAGCTATAACAGCTTCAACTCTTCTGGGAAGGCTGTCCACAAGGTTTAGGAGTGTGTCTATGGGAATGTTTGACCATTCTTCCAGAAGCGCATTCCAGAAGGTCAGGCACTGATAATGGACGAGGCTTGGCTCACAGTCTCCACTCATATTCATCCCAAAGGTGTTCTATCAGGTTGAGGTTGACCCTGCAGCTCGGGTGAGCCTGCGTCATCCATGAGGATAACCTACTTGTGTACTCATCTTGCTGTGCAGTGGGAGCCTCTCTACTGCTATTGCTACTGGTCTCCGAGCCTGACCCCTGACCATGACATACACTATATTACTTAATGTTGGACGAGAAGGCCTGGCTCGCAGTCTCCACTCTAATTCATCCCAAAGGTGTTCTATCGGGTTGAGGTCAGGACTTTGGGCAGGCCAGTCAAGTTCCTCCACCCCAAACTCGCTCATCCACACTATATTGCCAAAGGTATTGGGCCACCCCTCCAAATCATTTGGTGGAGGGGGGGTTATGGTGTGGGGTTGTTTTTCAGGGGTTGGGCTTGGCCCCTTAGTTCCAGTGACGGGAACTCTTAAGGCGTCAGCATACCAAGACATTTTGGATAATTTCATGCTCCCAACTTTGTGGGAACAGTTCGGGGATGGCCCCTCCCTGTTCCAACATGACTGCTCACCAGTGCACAAAGCAAGATCCATAAAGACATGGATAAGCGAGTTTGGGGTGGAGGAACTTGACTGGCCTGCACAGAGTCCCAACCTCAACCCGATAGAACACCTTTGGGATGAATATGAGTGGAGACTGCGAGCCAGGCCTTCTTGTCCAACATCAGTGCCTGACCTCACAAATAAGCTTCTGGAAGAATGGTCAAACATTCCCATAGACACACTCCTAAACCTTGTGGGCAGCCTTCCATGCAGAGTTAAAGCTCTTATAGCTGCAAAGGGTGGGCCAACTCAATATTGAACGCTACGGACTAAGACTGGGATGCCATTAAAGTTCATATGCGTGTAAAGGCTGGTGTCCCAATACATTTGGCAATATAGTGCATATAAGAGTCAAAAATTGCTCATTGCTCAAGGAACCCCTAGCTACCTCTGGAGGAACCCTGGTTGAGAAACTCTGGACTAGGGGATGTCTTTTTAAGGTTTATTGCTTGCAGAACTTTAACAGGAGAGGGGTAAAGGGCATGGGATACTCCAAAACACCTAGAACAGTTGGCAGAGTCTTCTCTTAGTAAAGGTTGCACATTCTAGCTCTCACAGCTGGGAACCATGCAGTAGTTTACAAAACAAGCTTGTTTTATCATAGCTGGAGACCATGAGGTAGCTCCAGAATAGTTAAAGTCTCAAAGCTGGGGGCCATGGGGCAAGTCTCTCAGATTACGCTACTAACAAAGGCTTAGAGCAGCTACATGCTCAGATTTGATCCCTCGATAAAGAAGTCTAGCATTCATTTCAGAGGTGCTTTAGGGGCAAGCAGCCCCTTGAAGTTCACAGATTCATCCCTGGGGGGGACCATCTCCTCAAGGCATCAGGCTATTTACCACCTCCCCGACCATCTTTCCTCCATCCATCCACTCCGGCTTCATTAAATAGACTAGGTGATGTCTTTTTAAGATGTATTACTTTCAGAACTTTAACAGAAGAGAAATAAAGGGCATGGCATACTAACGCTTAGAAAAATTGTCAAGAATGCTCTGCTCTTAGTAAAGGGTAGCACACCCTAGCTCTCACAGCTGGGAACCATGAGATATTTTACAGAACAGGTTTTTTTTCTCATAGCTTGGGACCATGAGGTAGCTAAATCTCATAGCTGGGGACCATGAGGGAAATCTCTCTGGTTTTGTTGTTTGTTGTTGTAGGGAGTCATTCAGGGTCATTACTCACAAGTCTTAGAACAGCTACATCCTCTGTTTCGATCCCTTGATAGAGAAGTCCAGCATTCAGTTCAGAGGTGCTTCAAGGGCAAGCAGCCCTCTGATGCTCACAGATCCATCTCTGGCATGGAAAAAGCCCATCTCCTCAAAACTTCAGGCTATTTACCACCTCCCAGACCATGTTCCCTCCATCCATCCAATCTGGCTCTGTCTAACAGTCTATTTATCAAAGCTGGGGACCATGAGGTTGCTCCAGAATAGTTAAAGTCTCATAGCTGAGGACCATCAGAGAATTCTCTCAGATTACGCTGTTGTAGGGAGTCAGTCAGGGTCTCTATCCAAAAGTTCTAGAGCAGCTACATCCTTCGACTCGATAGAGAAGTCCAGAATTTAGTCCAGAGGTGTTTCGGGGAAAGCAGTCCCCTGATCATTGGTGGGGAAAAAGACCATCTCATCAAGGCTTCAGGCTATTTACCAGGCTATAGTGAATATTCAGGCAAGTCATTTGACTTTCCCACCCTAAGCGGTGAAAGCTTCTCCCAGAGGCAAGGGGAAACAAACTCCCAACCTATGAAACCATGAGCAGACCAAGGCAAATGTTCACTACTCCTTTGATTACAAAGCAAGCCAAGAAATTGTTGACTTTACCCCTTGTATATCAAGGTAGGTTTATAAGTGTCCTGGTATTCAAGGGGTTAAAGAAATCTCATGGCTTGAGCTTGTGAATGTAGCCTTTTTAGGGCACATGTGAGTGTGTTGCGCTACAGGGTAAGGTGTGTTGAGACACATAACATGTGTTATTGCAGCGCAGTTGTGTGAATGGGCCCCTAAAGTACACTAACAAACCAACCAAGTAGAATCCATCCTATATTGGTGTGACTTCACAGATTGACTGCTATGGGTTACTGCACTTAGCATTATTCTTCCTCTAGTGTCAGTTATAAGGAAAACTTACTGTAGCGCACCCCCTAAGGAGCCAATGGTGTATTTGGTCCTATTTTCCCCTTTTGGGCTCAGATAGTCAAGCATACCACATTTTCTTTATCCTTCCACTGGCACAGGAAACAGTCTAGGGGTTCTTGTTAGGGTTTTTAGTTGAACATGAACTTGGATAGGGGTAGGGAGAATGGGATTCCCTGATAAACTGCATTTGAACAATTTGAGGACTCCTCAACCACTGCTGACTGCACTTCTAGCTACACTGCTGCACATGTTGCGGCCTGCACTGCACACATTAAATATGCCACAGGATTCCTAATGCTGCTGTTGACTAGGGATGAGCCCATGGTTCGAGTCGAGCATAAGTTTGACTCAAACATCGGGTGTTAGTTTGTTCCAAAACAAACCAAACATATGGGGCATTTGTGGGAAATTTGAGATCGCAGTTCATTGCTGTATGATGATTGGCCAAAGCATGCACCTGACCTGGATGCTTTGGCCAATCACAGTGCACTCTGCTGAAAGAGCCATAATTGGCCAAAGGCAGGGTGTCTTTGGCCAATCATGGCTCAGGGGGACTAAGTCCACACCCCACACTATATAAGGCTGCTTACATAGCGGCCGTGTGTAGTGTCGTTAGCGTGGACAGAGCGATAGCATGAGTCAGATTAAGCAGGCAGGTAATTAAGTTAGTGACAGTGTATTTGAAATATATATATGTATATATATATATATATATATATATATATATATATATATATATATATATATATATACATATATATATATATATATATATATATATATATATATATATATATATATATATATATATATATATATATATATATATATATATATATATATATATATATATATATATATATATATATATATATACACTTTGCATTCAGTGTAGCCTTTAGCTACAGTGCATTCAGTGGTGTACTGTTTCTAATACACTTTAGGCGTTGTACGCAGTATATAATACGTTGTAGTGTGGTGTTGCAAAACAAAAAGTACATCATGTCCAGAAGGCCACCAAGGAGAGGCAGACGCTCACAGGCCACTAAAAGAGGGCAAGCAGCCTCTGTGTCTACAGTCAACAGTGCTGGTCGTGGACATGGTGCATCTTCTGCAGGTGGCCGTGGGCATGCTTGTCCCTTTTTTCTGCTGCTGGCCGTGTTATTGAGCCACAACATGCAGAAGAGTTGATGACTGGATAACAAAGCTGTCCTCATCCTCCTCATCTGTCACCCAAGCTCAGAGTCATTTGCCTTGCAATGCAGCTGTCATAGCGGCATATTCTACCGGCTCCTTATCCACAGTCACTCCTTCTGTAGCCCCACCATCATACACGGAGGAGTCCCCAGAATTATTCAAACACAGTGTTGGTTATCGGCTGCTGGAGGATGCGCATTAATTTGAAGGCTCCGATATTGGTTCACAGGATGAGGAAGGGAGTAAGGTGAGCCTAGAGAGAAGGGGTGACACAGAAGGACAAGAAACTGGCACTCATGTTCCCCCAGCTGCAGCATTCTGCCAAGTTTGCTCCAGTGACGGAGAGGGAGGGGATGATGAGGTCACTGACTGTACTTGGATGTCTGAGAGAAGAGAGGAGGAGGAGGCACCACTCCAACGAGGCAGGATGTCCTCTAGGGGGAAGCTTAAGGGCAGCCGCCTTATGGCATCACACCGCAGAGCTCCGCAGGTGCAGGGCGCTGCTGACTCCCCACTGATTTTGAGAAGTTCCTTGGTGTGGGCTTTTTTCAACACGTGTGCAGCAGGTCGCACCGTTGCTGTTTGCAACCTATGTCTGAAGCGGATAAAGCGTGGCCAGAACAGCAACCGCTTGGGCACCATGCGTGACCAGACATATGACATCCTGCCATCCAGTCTGTTGGCAACAGCACTTGAAAGACCCACATCAAAGAAAAAGGCGGACTTCTCCTTGCTCCTCAGCTGGGATCTCCAACCCTACTATACTTCCAGTCCTCTCAAAAACCTGCACTGAGAGGAATGAAGGTATAGCAAAAGGTGTCCCAAGTACTTGCATCCAATCTGCTAGCATGTCAGTAAACGTACTCACCGAGGCCGAGATGCCGAGAGCGGTTTGCCCTTGCGACTAAGCGCAGCTCGCCCCCTGGAGTTGGTACAGGGAGAGAACGGCACGAAGAGGCACAGGCTCCCCAATGGACTGCGGAGGACTTGCTTGTGGAGACTTTGGCAGAGAAGAGCCGCTGTGCAGGTACTCAGTAGGTGAGGTGCAGCTGAAGACCACAGGCGGGAAGTCCAGAACCAGGCTGGGGCTCAAACACCGGGGTGGTGCTATGGCACTGCAGGATCTGCAAGGTAGGGAGACAAGAGAAGAGAGTCCAGGTACAAGCAATAGGATCAGGCTAGGAGACAGGAGACAGTCCAGGTAACAGGCCGAGGGTCAAACACAGGAGATAGGTGGGAATCCGATAAACAGGCCGAGGTCAAATCCAGGAGAGAGGCAAAGAGAAGTCCAAGGGCAAATCCGGGTCACAACGGGTAATCAAGCAGAGATACAGGACACAAGTTCAGGTAACACAGGAAGCTGAGACAAACCAGCAACTTGTGTGATTCTCTGAGTGCCTTTTATAGGCCACCCAGGGAATCACGTTGGATGTGCACCAATGCGCGTGCGCGAGCGCCGTAGCGCCGAGCCGCGAACGCGCATGTGCCGGAACGTCGTTCCGCAGGGAATGCGTGAGAAACGACCGGACCGGAACGAGGGCTTCTTCTGACAGTGCCCCCCCCTGAGGGGTGGCCTCTGGACACCCAAAGTTGACATTAGTTCTGGATGTTCCCGGTGAAATGCCTGGAGAAGCTGTGGAGCATGTAAATTCTTGGCTGGTTCCCAGGAGTTATCCTCAGGAGGATACCCCTTCCATTTAATCAGGTACTGAAGTTGTCTACCATTCTTTCTGCAATTTAGGATTTTTTCCACCTCAAACTCGTCTTCTCCGTCAATTAGGACCGGTGGTGGTGGAGGTCTCTCTCTGTCCGAAAAAGGGCTGGGAACAATAGGTTTTAAGAGAGATGCATGAAAGACTGGATGCACCTTGTATGCATCAGGTAAAACTAGTTCAAAGGCCACTGGGTTGATTACCCTTTTTATTTTGAAAGGACCTATAAACTTTGGTCCCAGTTTCCGGGAGGGAATTGGCAGTCTGAGATGGATAGTTGACAGCCATACCTCCTCGCCTACTTTAAAAGCTGGGTTCTCCTTCCTTCCCCTGTTGTAGTATTTTTGATAGTCATCCTGAGCCTTCTGCATTGCTGTTTTGATCCTTTGGAAATTTGACTGGATGGAACTTACTCGGTCCTGCACGGCAGGGACCGATAATTCAGGAATGGAAACTGGAAGAAAGGAAGGGTGGAAACCAAAATTAGACCAGAAGGGTGTCTGGTTGGTAGCGGAATGGATGGAGTTGTTATATGCAAATTCTGCGTATGGCAAGAGGGAGGACCATTCATCCTGGGAATCGGAACAGAAGCATCGGAGGTATTGCTCCAGGGTTTGATTTGTCCTCTCCGTCTGGCCGTTACTTTGAGGATGATAAGCGGAGGATAGACAAATCTTTATTTCCAAGGTCTTGCATAATTCTCCCCAGAATTTTGAGGTGAATTGAGCTCCTCTGTCAGAGGTGATGCTTACCGGGGTACCATGAAGCCTGACAATTTCCTTAAAAAACATGTTGGCAGTAGCAGAGGCAGAGGGAGTACCCACCATGGGCAGGAAGTGTGCCATCTTTGAAAGTCGGTCAATTACGACAAAGATAGTCGTGAACCCCCCTGATGGAGGCAAATCTACAATAAAGTCCATGGAGATTTCTGCCCACGGGCGTTCAGGGATGGACAAGGGTTTAAGCAGGCCCCATGATTTCGTATTTGAGCCCTTGCTGCGCTGGCAGGGGATGCAGGATGACACGTAGTTCTTGCAGTCCTGTCTCCAGCCTGGCCACCAGAAGAAACGTGAAATCAGCTCCATGGTCTTTTGTGACCCAAAATGGCCTGCTAGCTTGTGGTCGTGAAAGGACTGTAAGGTTAGGAGCCTAGATTCCAGCGGAACGAAGATTTTTCCATTATACCAAAACAGATCATTGTGTTTTTCCATGGAAGATACGTGGTGTTTAGAGCACTGAGCGGATGCGGATTTGATTGCGGACATTAGGTCCCCTTGAGTAACTAGGAGGAAATTCTGTGGAGACAGGATGGTGCTTGGTTCTGTTACCTGAGAAGTTTCATGGAACATCCTTGAAAGTGCATCCGCTTTTCCATTCTTTGATCCGGGTCTATAAGAAATATGGAAGTTAAACCGGGAAAAGAAGAGGGCCCATCGGGCTTGCCTGGGTCTTAGCCGCTTAGCTGTTCGCAGGTATTCCAGGTTTTTGTGGTCAGTGAATATCAAGATAGGATTGGACGCCCCTTCAAGCAGATACCTCCACTCCTCCAAGGCGAATTTGATGGCCAATAACTCTCTGTCGCCTACATCGTAATTCCTTTCAGGGATGCTTAGTTTCCGGGACGCAAAAGCCACGGGATGCAGTAGAGCCTTGGGCCCTTGTCTTTGTGAAAGGATGGCACCAGTAGCTGTCTCCGAGGCATCGACTTCCAGAATGAAAGGCAAGGCTGGATCTGGGTGTCGTAGGACTGGTGCTGAGGAGAACAGTGCTTTTAATTTTAAGAATGCTTCCTGAGCCTCCGGAGACCAATGAAAACGATTATGCTGACGTGTAAGTTGAGTGATGGGGGCTACAATGGCTGAGAATCCTACAATAAATCTTCGGTAAAAATTTGAAAAACCTAAGAACCGTTGTACCCCTTTTCTATCTACAGGAGCTGGCCACTCTTGGATTGCTTTGACCTTCTGGGGGTCCATTGCAACGCCATCAATTGAGATGATGAATCCTAGAAACTGCACTGTAGTCTTTTCGAATTCACATTTCTCTGCCTTAAGGTATAGTTTGTGTTTTCTGAGGATTGAAAGAACCAGTTTGACATGTGCCCGATGAAGTTCTATGGTAGCTGAGAAGATGAGAATGTCATCTAGGTAGACTACTAGGAAGTTGTCAAGATATTCGCGAAAGATATCGTTCACAAGGTGTTGGAACGTGGCTGGGGCATTGCAAAGTCCAAATGGCATTACCAGGTATTCATAGTGTCCAAACCTAGATCTAAAGGCGGTCTTCCATTCATCGCCTGCTCGGATCCGGATAAGATTGTATGCGCCACGCAAATCTAGTTTGGAAAAGATGCGGGCAGATCTGAAACGTTGAAATAGTTCCGGGATGAGAGGAAGCGGGTACCGGTTCTTGACGGTGATTTTATTTAATTCCCTGTAATCAATGCAAGGTCGGAGGGAACCATCTTTTTTCTCTACAAAGAAAATACCAGCTCCGGCCGGTGATGAGGAGGAGCGAATGAACCCTTTCTCAAGATTTTCATCAATGTATGTTTTGAGAGTTTTTAATTCTGTTTCAGACAAAGGAAAGATGCGACCAAAAGGGATTTCAGCGCCCGGCAAAAGATCTATGGGGCAGTCATAAGGCCGATGGGGTGGTAGACAGTCGGCCTGTTGTTTATCAAACACATCTTTGAATTCCAGATAACTTGTGGGTACATGTTGGAGATTATCGGATATGGTTGCAATGGTAGAAGCAGGGGCTGGAGACGGGAGAAGGCAATGTCTGGAGCAATATTGGGAGGAAAAAAAAACTTCTTTCTTGTTCCAATTGATCTGTGGTTCATGGGCTTGGAGCCATGGGAGTCCCAAGATAATGGGGAACATCGGAGAAGTGATAATATCAAAGCGCAGGTATTCTTGGTGGCCTGTATCAGTAGTGGTGAGGATGGGTCTGGTTTCCTGAGTGACAGGTCCAGAACGAGGCAGGGACCCATCGGCTAGACGGATCTGTAGTCTTTGGTTCTTAGTGGTTAAAGGTACGTGCAAGCTTGCGGCTAGTGAGGCATCCAAAAAACAGCTACACGCTCCGGAGTCAACTATAGCGGGTAGGCGAACCTCCTTTTCCGGAAACTGTAAAGAAACGAAAAGAGTAACATAAGGTTGAGAAGACCCGGAAACTTGTTGGTTAATAGCAGACCGTAGGTAGGACTTACTGGGTCTCACGGGGCAGGAACGGAGGAAATGTCCAGAACCCCCACAATAAAGGCACAGATTGCCCTGGCGCCTACGTAATCTCTCCTCTGAAGTGAGTGGGGCACGGACTAGACCAAGCTGCATAGGCTCAGCTTCAGGAGTGGTAGGGACTGGTGGAGCCGTGTATGGTGGATGGATAGAAGTTGGTTTAGGCATCATCCAGGTAGAGCGAGGAGCCTGAAAGCGCTCTGCACGTCGCTCACGCATGCGACGATCCAGTTTCGTGGTGATTTGGATGAGGTCTTCCAGGGAATCAGGGGTCTCGATCCTGGCCAGCTCATCTTTCAGTGCTTCAGACAGGCCTTGACGGAACTGGTATTTAAGGGCAGATTCATTCCAGCCAGTATCAGCCGAGCACTTACGAAACTCTACAATGTAGTCCTCTACTGGTCTTCGTCCTTGGTTTAGATTATGCAATAAGGCTTCGGCCGTGGCCGTGCGCTGGGGATCGTCATAGAGTTGCCCCATACCTTCGAAGAAGGTGTCTACAGAATTCAGTATGGGGTTCCTCTGTTCCATTAGGCTATGAGCCCAAGCTTGTGGTTCATCTGCCAGGAGAGAAATGATGAAGCCAACTTTTACCACCTCCGATGAAAAGGTCCTGGGTTGCAGGGCCAGATACAGGGAGCAAGCATTTTTAAAAGCCCTGAACTTTTTACGGTTGCCAGAGAATCGCTCTGGTGTGGGAACCCTGGGTTCTGGAGCGGCCATGACCACAGTGGGATTGGTTGGTAACTGAGAAGTGGAACCTCCACTGGAAGGTACAGAAGCCGCGGCAGAAGCTGGAGATGGTCCGGAAAGCTGTTGAAAGCGGCCGTCGATCTGGGCGTAGCCGTCTTGTAATTTCTGGACAGCCTCAGTGAGAGCCGAGACCTGCTGACACAGGATCTCCAGTGGGGAACGCGCTCTGTCGGCCTCTGACATGGCTGGTTTGTACTGTCAGTAAACGTACTCACCGAGGCCGAGATGCCGAGAGCGGTTTGCCCTTGCGACTAAGCGCAGCTCGCCCCCTGGAGTTGGTACAGGGAGAGAACGGCACGAAGAGGCACAGGCTCCCCAATGGACTGCGGAGGACTTGCTTGTGGAGACTTTGGCAGAGAAGAGCCGCTGTGCAGGTACTCAGTAGGTGAGGTGCAGCTGAAGACCACAGGCGGGAAGTCCAGAACCAGGCTGGGGCTCAAACACCGGGGTGGTGCTATGGCACTGCAGGATCTGCAAGGTAGGGAGACAAGAGAAGAGAGTCCAGGTACAAGCAATAGGATCAGGCTAGGAGACAGGAGACAGTCCAGGTAACAGGCCGAGGGTCAAACACAGGAGATAGGTGGGAATCCGATAAACAGGCCGAGGTCAAATCCAGGAGAGAGGCAAAGAGAAGTCCAAGGGCAAATCCGGGTCACAACGGGTAATCAAGCAGAGATACAGGACACAAGTTCAGGTAACACAGGAAGCTGAGACAAACCAGCAACTTGTGTGATTCTCTGAGTGCCTTTTATAGGCCACCCAGGGAATCACGTTGGATGTGCACCAATGCGCGTGCGCGAGCGCCGTAGCGCCGAGCCGCGAACGCGCATGTGCCGGAACGTCGTTCCGCAGGGAATGCGTGAGAAACGACCGGACCGGAACGAGGGCTTCTTCTGACATAGCAGTACACCACCAATTGATTTTAGCAGGCAAATTTCCCTACCCCGGTTGCTGAACCGTAACAAAAAATTTGGTCCCAGCCATTCACATGTTCAGTGTCTAAATGCTAGCTTGGCCAAATTGCTAGCACTGCGACTGCTGCCTTTTCAGTTGGTAGACTCTGCCCCCTTTTTGAATTTGTGGAATGTGCTGTACCTCAGCGGCAGGTTCCAAAACACCATTTCTTTTCACGGAAGGCCATTCCGGCTTTCTGCTGGCATGTGGAAGGCAATGTTTTGGCCTTGTTGGACAGGGCGGTCAACAGTAAAGTTCATATTACAGCTGACTTGTGGTCCAGCAGGCATGGGCAGGGAAGCTGGGAAGGGTGCAGGACAGGGTTCAGTATTGTTGGAGCTTGTTCTGCCACTATGCCTCCAAAATGCTAGTGGTAATTCTGCCACAGCTCTCTCCTCCACCCCCTCCTCTTCTTCTTTCTCTATGGCCTCTTCTGCATATTTGTCCTCTGAACCAGCAAGGCTCCATAAGCGTTCAAGGGGCTACGCAAGCAGTCAGGCTAAAAGATTCCATGCAGTGCTTGAGTTGTTCTGCCTAGGGGACAGGAGCCACACTGAGTCAGCTCTGCATGGGGCAGGCAGGGCAGGCTTAGAAGTGATTGACGCCACGCCAGCTTCAGCCAGGAATGGTTGTATGTGACAATGGCACCAACCTTCTTTCTGCCCTCCGACAGGGACACTTGACCCATGTTCCATGTTTGGCACACGTCCTGAATTTGGTGGTGCAGCGATTCTTGACCAGGTACCCAGGCTTACAAGATCTCCAGAGGCAGACCAAAAAAGTCTGTGGTCATTTCCGCCGGTAATACAATGCCAGTGCTCAGCTGGCTGACATTCAAAGGGAGTGCAAACACCTCATTTGTGACATGCCCACCAGTGAGGGGTTACAGTGTTGTGGCACCACCACCACCTCCCAAGGCCCAATTTTTCTGCCCCTGTTTATCAAGGGCATGTAATTACAATTTTTGGTATAATATTTCACAGCAGGGCCCATTCCTGCACCCAACAAGTGTAACTGTGAGGACTTACAGTGTTCTGGCACCACCGAAACCAACGGCCCAATTTTTCTGCCCGTGTTCAACAGGGACATGTAATTAAAATTTTTGAAATGATAGTTAAGCAGGGCCCGTTCCTGCGCCCAACAAGAGTAACTGTTAGGGCTTACAGTCTTCTGGCACCACCAACACCCAAGGCCCAATTTTTCTGCAGAGTATATAGGGCAGGCCGTATAGTATATATACTGGCGTTCAAAGTATATAGTGCCTGGGGGACCCTCATGCCATTTTTTTTTTTTTGGTGCGGGGTTCCCGTTAATATCCATACCAGAACTGAAGGGCCTGGTAGGGATTTTGGGGGGGACATCCATGCCATTTTTTTAGGTATTTTTGGTGTGGGGTTCCCCTTAATATTCATACCAGACCCAAAGGGGCTGGTAATGGACTGGAGGGGGAAACCCACACCGTTTTTTTCAATGATTTTTATCTATATTGCAGGCATCCGACAATACATTACAGCCGCAAGCAGTTTTAAATAACATTTTTTCCTTTAGAAATGTAATTTTGCTGTGGCACTGTTATAAACATGGGAAAGATGTGCTACTTTACAGGCAGACTAAGGAGACCCCCAAGGCATAATATTTAAAGGAATATTTCATTTTTATTGTTTCACTTTAAGCATTATTAATATCACTGCTCCTGAAAAAAACGGCCATTTTTAAAACTTTTTTTTTTGCATTGATACATGTCCCCTGGGGCAGGAACCGGGTCCCCAAACACTTTTATTGGCAATAACTTGTATATAAGCCTTTAAAATTAGCACTTTTGATTTTTTGAGTTCCATAGGCTTTAAGACACAGGATCACTGGTTGCCTCGTGCTGATATTGACCAGGCTCTTCCTTGTGAGGGAGATGTAGACTCACACCACCGCAGGAACAGTTGGACTCTTTCCCACCAACTTCCTCCTGGCTCTCTCCAGTAAGCTTCCTCTTGACCCAGCTTTATCCCTGGACAGTGGATCTGCAAATAGGCCCCCCAGCTAAGCCTAGCTGGGACCTCTGCATCTTCCTCAAGGACTTCTTAGTAGTCCTGCGCCAGGGGTCTCCTCCTGTAGGACTGGACCCAGGAACACTGCACCAACTGCTCATCCCTCACATTATTTATGAGTTCTATCGCCACATTCTAGGCACACCTCCCCAGGGATTAGCTGGCGTTCCATAAATAATCTTCTATAAGTATAGGGGAAGCAGCAGCCTGTAAAACACTGAGCAGCCCTAAATAATCAACTCCTGCTCCACTAATTACAGGGGAGCCAAACAAAATGTACCTAGCAGCCTGCTCTGAACTAGGAGGGTACTGGTATCACAATAACCTATACGAACCAATTTTCATTAATTCTTGGCCTGATGTTTGTCTCTAATCCTTTGTCACAATGGTTAGAGAATTTCAATAGGGTTTTCTCGGCCCAGGTTTCATTGTCAATAGCTATTTTATTTTGACGGCCTCGTTTTGCATCAGAATACAATTTAAATATAATTCAGGAGCTTCATCCTAATATGAGAGCAGAGAAGTTGCTGCAATCGTTAAGCAAATGCACTGTCTCTCGGGACCGGATTGCACCTGACCCTTTACATCCATTCCGAGCCTCCAGGACACCATGCCTCTAGTGAATCGTTTGAGATAAATCCCTCCGGGCTATAAAACCCCATCTGCACAGTCCACATAAAACAGCAATTCACTGACAGCAAGCAAAAGTTCCACCAAACTTCTCTGACTTTGTATTTACTTTCTGCTTTGTGCTGAGCTTCCTCCTATCTCCAGTCACAATCAGCAATTATCACTCTCATTTATGGCTGTTTATTTTATTTAAAATTTTATGTCCACAAAAATGAAAAACCAATTGAATTGGACTTTGATGTGCCATTATCATTATATCAAACCTCATTATGAAGCAATTAGCTTTCTTGAAATGTATCATCTGTTTAATGAGTTTAAGGGCCTCCAGGACGCCTTTTATTGCTGCCCACGCTGGAGATGTTTGAACAGAACTTTAGAGATATACAATTTTTTTTTTTCGAAAGTTTTGCAAACTCTGTCTGCCTAGCAAAATAGCAAAACTATTTTTACAAAATAATAAAACTTCTCTGTTTTCTGGGTCAAGCTGGATTTACACAACAGCTTCCTAAAAATTCTGCATTACAATGAGATCCTTTCGTAGTAGTAGACACAAAACAAAAGCGTTCCCCTGGGTGGACTTTCCTGGCACTTGCAAAAGTAAAGAATAATAAAGTGTATGGAAAGTAAAGGGCATTTGTAAAAAAGGTTTAAATTTTATTCGTAATCACAGGTACATTGAAATAAAAACAAGCAGTAAATATATGGACTAACATAGTGTAAACTACATGATAGCCATCATAAGCAAATAAACAAAACGAATTATGATGAAAAAGCTCTTCTCAAGCCCGACGCGTTTCGGGGTACTTAATATCTGTACAATCCTTCTTCAGGGGCATAGTCTGAGAGAGAGGTGTTCATCTGAGAATATTTAATTATTTGCTTGTGAAAACTTTTTTCTAAAAGCAGGAAGGGCCATGGAGGAAGGGCAGGGTGTGGCAAGAAATTTAGTACGTGTTGTAGCTGGTGTAAACCAGAATATTTAAATGATGATGGATGCAGGTTGGTAGGCTGCAGTCACCATGGGGGGGAGTTTTTTGGCAACACTCCCGTCCCGCCCGACCAGTGCGCGTACAAACCAGAGCGGCGTGCTGAGGTCACAGGAAGGCGTCCCTTGAAAGGTGTGTAATGACAGCCTCACAGCCAAGCGTCCAATGAATGTAGCGTCGCTGCAGCTCGGCTGAGCCTGCGTCATCCACCAGGATGACCTACTTGTGTACTCATCTTGCTGTGCAGTGGGAGCCTCTTTACTGCTTATGTTACTGGTCTCCGATCCTGACCCCTGACCATGACATACACTATATTACTAAATGTTGGACAAGAAGGCCTGGCTCGCAGTCTCCACTCTAATTCATCCCAAAGGTGTTCTATTGGGTTGAGGTCAGGACTCAGGCACAAACAAGGTCCATAAAGACACAGATTAGCGAGTTTGGGGTCAAGAGTAAGTAATGCACAGAGTGCCAGTTTGAGAATTAAGTAAGGCACAGAGTGCAGGTGTCCGGTGTAGGTAACACAGAGAGCAAGGGTTTGAGGATTAAGTACTGCACAGAGTGCAGTAGTTATGGGTTAGTAATGCGCAATGTGCAGGGGGAAGGAGTAGGTAAAACATCAAGTGCAAGTGTCAGTATTAAGTTACTCACAGTGTGCAGATGTCATGAAGAAGTTTGCACAGAGTGCAGGGGTTAGAATTAAGTAATGTGCAGAAATCAGGGAGCAGATATAAGTAACACACAGAGTGCAGGGGATAGGAGTAAATAAAATACCAAGTGCAGGTGTCAATGTTAAATAACGCACAAAGTGCAGGTGTCAGGGTTAAATACACAGCACAGTGGTGTAGTGGTTAGCACATTCACCTAGCAGCAATAGGGTCGCTGGTTCAAATCCCGATCACGACACCATCTGCCTGGAGTTTGCATGTTCTCCCTGTGCCTGCGTGGGTTTCCTCCGGGTACAGTACTCCTGTTTCCTCCCACACTCCAAAGACATGCTGGTAGGTTAATTAGATCCTGTCGAAAAATTGGCCAAATATGTGTATGTTGTATGTGTATGTGTTTGTAAGCGTGTCAGGACCCCATGGGGCAAGGACCGCACTATACTGCAGATGGACACTGGCAGCAAAAAGCGCCCTGAGGCTATTCAGTTCACATAGGTAGCGCTATACAAGTCACTCATTCATTCAAATAACACACAGAGTGCAGAAGTTAAGAGTAAGTAATGCACGGAGTGCAGGTTTGAGAAATAAGTAAGGCACAGAGTGCATGTGTCAGGCGTCAGCAATGCAAAGAGTGTGGATTTGAGGATTAAGTAATGGAACGAGTGCAGGTGTGATGGGTAGGTAACACACAACGTGCTGGGCTGGAGTAGGTAAAATATCAAGTGCAGGTGTCAGTAGTAAGTACCCCACAGGGTGCAGATGCCAGGAATAGGTAATGCACAGAGTGTAGGCATCACAAGTAAGTAATGTGCATAAAGCAAGGGGCAGGAATAAGTAACACAAAGAGTGCAAGGGGCAGGAATTAGCATTGCACAGAGTGCAAGGGGCAGGATTAAGTAAAATACCAAGTGCAGGTGTCAGGATTAAATAATGCACAGAGTGCAGGTGTCTGGAATAAGTAACACGCAGAGTGTGGGGTCAGGAGTAAATAAGGCACAGAGTTCAGGGGTCAAGAGTAAGCAACACACAGATTGCAGGTTTGAAGAGTAAATACGGCACAGAGTGCAGGTGTCAGGCATAAGCAATACAGAGTGTGGATTTAAGGACTACGTAATGGACAGAGTGCATGTGTAATGGGTAAGTAACGCACAATGTGCTGGGCAGGAGTAAGTAATGTGCAGAAAGCAGGGGGCAATAATAGAATTTTTTATAACAGCTTACCTGTAAAATCCTTTTCTTTCAATGGACATCACGGGACATAGACCCACAGTAATAACTGATGGGTTATGTAGGTACCATTAGGTATTGGACACTGGTCACACCCTAATCAGGAAGTTCAAATCCCTATATAATCCCTCCCCTTACAGGGATACCTCAGTTTTGTAGTAAAGCAATATAAGTATATTAGAAGAAGGGCGGGACCTCTGTGTCCCATGATGTGCATCGAAAGAAAAGGATTTTACAGGTAAGCTGTTATAAAAAATCCTATTTTCTTTCTCGGACATCACGGGACACAGAGCCACAGTAATAACTGATGGGACGTCCCAAAGCAATGCCAACTATGGGGGGGGGGGAATCACAACCAAGTAGGGTGCAATCAGACCTGAGGACCCTGTACCTCTGTCTGCAGCACACTACGCCCCAAAGGGGATATCCTCATACCTTCTCACATCCACCTGATAGAATCTGGTGAATGTATGGACTGAAGACCAGGTTGCGGCCTTGCAGATCTGAGCCATAGAGGCCCGGTGATGCACTGCCCAAGAAGCACTAATAGCCCTTGTGAAATGTGCCTTGATCTGAAACAGAAGAATCTTCTGTTTTAAACCGTAAGCCTGAATAATCCATTGTCTAATCCATTTAGAAAGGGTAGCTTTTGACTCTGCCTGTCCTCTACTGGGACCCTCTGGCAGCACGAACAAAACGTCCGTTTTGCAAATTTAAGCAGTTGGTTCCAGATAGGCCTTGACTGCTCTTACTACATCCAAAGAATGTAGTGACCTTTCTTCCGGAGAACAGGGATCTGGAAAAAAGGAAGGCAGAACAATGTCTTGGTTTAGATGAAAATCTGAAACCACCTTCAGTAAAAAACTAGGATGAGGGCGCAGTACCACTCTATCCTTGTGTATAATCAAATAAGGCTCTTTACAGGAAAGAGCTGCTAATTCTGATACTCTTCTAGCAGAAGAGATGGCTACCAAAAAAATTAGTTTCCTTGTCAGCAAGATCAAAGGAATCTGACGTATTGGTTCAAAAGGCTGTTTCTGTAACACCGACAGAACCAAGTTCAAGTCCCAGGGGTTTAGGGGCGCCTTAACCGGAGGATTAAGACGCGTCACCCCCTGCATAAAGTTTCGGACCAAAGAATGCGAAGCAAGTGACCGTTGAAACAATACTGATAAGGCCGAGACCTGGCCCTTGATGGTACTCAAGGCCAGCTTCATCTCTAATCCTAATTGTAGAAAATCAAGAATTCTACCTATCACATATTTTCTGGGATGCCAACCCCTGGATTCACACCAGGATACATAAGCTTTCCAGACTCTATGATAAATCATTCTGGAAGCTGGCTTCCTTGCATTGATCAAGGTAGATATGACAGGACCTGAAAGCCCACGATTCTTCAGAACGTGGGTCTCAATAGCCAAACCGCCACATTTTGCGTTTTTAAGGCAGGATGGAACACTGGACCTTGAGATAACAGGTCTGGGCGTACTGGTAGGGTCCACGGGGAACTCACCGTCATCCTTACTATTTCTGCATACCAAGTTCTTCTGGGCCAAGCGGGGGGCCACCAGAAGTACTGACTTCCTTTCCTGCCTGATCATGCGAAGGAGTCATGGCAGTAGCAGAATAGGCGGGAATGCATAAATCAGTGAGAACCAATGCCACGGAATCACCAACGCATCTGTCCTGCATGCAAGAGAATCCCTCGTCCTTGCCACAAATCTGTCTATCTTTTTGTTGAATCGGGATGCAAAGAGATCTACATCTGGGACCCCCCATCTTTGGCATATGGCCCAAAGGACGTCGGGATGCAGAGACCATTCCCCTGGGAGTAACTGCTGGCGACTTAGATAGTCCGCCTGCCAGTTCTCTATCCCTGGAATGAAAACTGCCGAAATGCATGGCACATGCATCTCTGCCCAGACTAAGATCTGGTTCACCTCCTTTTGAGCAGCTCGGCTCCGGGTGCCTCCCTGATGATTGACATAAGCCACTGCTGTGGCATTGTCGGACTGGATCCTGACCGGGCAACCCTGTAGCCTGATAGTCCAGGCTTTTAGGGCTAGGTATACTGCCCGGATCTCCAGAATGTTGATGGGTAAGGTCCTCTCGGTCTTGGACCATAGCCACTGGATCGCAGACTGTTCCAGAACTGCTCCCCAACCTGACAGACTGGTATCTGTTGTTACCACTGCCCAGGTAACCGGTAGAAAGGATTTCCCCTTCTACAGGTTTTCGGTTTCCACCAATTGAGGCTCTGACGCACCGCATGCGACAGGTGCATCAGAAAGTCTAATGCCTGAACCTTCTTGTTCCAGGCCGACAGAATACTGTGTTGCAGTAGTCTTGAATGGAACTGAGCATAGGGAACTGCTTCGAATGAAGACACCATCTTCCCTAGCAGCCTCATACAAAGGCGGACAGAAGGCCCCTTCTTGGTCCTGACTGTCAGAATCAGCTCCCTTAAAGCAGTGAACTCTGCCTGAGGAAAAAATACTTTCTCCTGGCTTGTATCTATGATCACACCTAAATACTCCAGTCTTCTTACTGGTTTTAGGAAAGATTTTTCTAGGTTGAGGATCCAACCTAGATGTTCCAGATACTTGACTGTGGTCCTCAAGTTCCCGTTCAAGGAAGCTACCGACCGGTCTATCAAGAGCAGGTCGTCTAGGTATGCTATGACAGTTATACCCTGAGCCCTTAATCTGGCCAGAGGAGGGGCCAAGACCTCTGTGAACACTCGAGGTGCAGTGGCTATACCAAAAGGAAAAGCCACAAACTGGAAATGGCACCCTCCTATCTCGAAGCGCAGAAACTTCTGATGAGCAGGAAAAATGGGCACATGTAGGTATGCATCTCTGATGTCAATTGATGCCAAAAATTCTCCTCCCTGCAGGATGGAGACTACTGTCCGAATTGATTCCATGCAGAAGGACTGTATGCTTAGGAATCGATTCAGATCCCTTAAATCCAGAATGGGTCTGACATCCCCATTTGGTTTTTGGACCGTAAAAAGGTTGGAATAGAAGCCCAATCCTTGATCCCTTGTGGGAACCACCATAATGACCTCTTGCGAAAAAAGTCGCTCTAACGCTAGAAGGAGCGACTGCTTCTTCTCTGGATCTCTGGGAACACTTGATCTGAGGAAACGAGGAGAGGGAAATTCTTGGAACTCCAGCCTGTACCCTAAGGTTACCGTGGAGATTACCCATCTGTCCTGGAAGTTCTCCTGCCAGAGCACTGAGAACTGTAGCAGTCTTCCCCCCACTCGAGCGAGCGGGGGCGCCCCTTCATGAAGAGGCCTTAGTGTCTTGTCTAGAAGACTTCTTCCCCCAGGACTTCTTTTGTCCCTGGGATTGACTCTTGTTTCTTGCTCCGGATGGAGGAGGCCGTCGTGACTGCCTGGAGGCTGATGCCCCTGGCGCTGGGGAAAGAGTCCGTTTTAAAGAGGGACGCTTACTCTTCGTAAGAGAGTGCTTTTCCCACAAGAGATTCTCTTGATATAGTTATCCAAGTCTTCTCCAAACAACCTTGCACCATGAAAAGGAAACCCAGCCAAGAGCTTCTTACATGGTGCTTCGGCTGACCAATTTTTCAACCATAAGATTCTACGCATATGCACCAACCCAAGTGAAAGGCGAGAGGTTTGCATGATAGAATCTCTGATGGCATCAACAACATAACATAAGGCCGCTGGAAGGTTAGCAAACCCCTGGGCCTGTTGTTCAGGTAAAACTTTGATGACCTGCTTAACATGGTCTCTTAAGTATTGACAGACTCTAATCGCTGCTACTGCAGGTTGAGCCACTGATCCTGCTAAGGAGAAAACATCCTTTAATAAGGATTCCATTTTTTTATCCACAGGATCCCTGAGCATCTGAGCATTGTCTACAGGACAAGTCAGACTATTATTAACAGAGGAAATGGCCGCATCAATGGCCGGCATTCTCCACATCTTAATACATTTTTCTTCCATCGGATAAAGTGTTGAAAACTTTTTCGGCGGAAGAAATCGCTTATCTGGGTGATCCCACTCAGAATAAAGGAGCTTTTCAAGCAAATTATGAACAGGAAAAGCATGTGCTGCTTGGAAAGGTTTCAGCGACCCCAAAGAAGAAGAAGATTCCTTAACAGATTCAGGTACGGGCAACTTAAATGTGGAGTGGACCAATCCAGTAAGGATCTGTACTAAGACTTTCTCCTCTTGGGAAGCCGAAGAGGGTCCCTCTCCACCTGATTCCTCAGAAGAGTACACCTCTTGTGTAATGTATGCAGGGGCTGAAGTTCCGGAAGCAGGTACAGCCCCTGACCCCAACGGCTCTCCCCGGCCAGCCGTCCCTGGCCCCTCAGGGGGGGAGGATGTAGCAGACAGGGGGTCCTCAGAACCTGAACGAGATCCCCTAGTGTCTCTGGTTCTGGGGGTACTTGAACCTCTTCTACCCATAGTGCAAAGCAACAAGGTGTGAGGTATCCAAAATGAACACTGACTGCTGAGTGATGTAGTCTGGCAAAAGCCTTGCTACCAAATGCCCAGTCTGGTGTTACCTTAGTAAATGCAGCCTAGGAGAATGCCTGTGTCCCACCTTACATGCGACTGTCAGCTCTGTGTCCCTCCAAAGGCTCAGAGCACCTATAAAGTGTGCTTTAAATAGCCCTGTTTCAGGCAATGTGGGCATCTGAGCACGCTGACTCTGTGCTGATGCCCCGCCCGCCCCCCTCTACCGCCCCCCCCCTTCGTTTTCGAAAAAACGATCTCTTCCCGCGCGAGCCGCTTCCGGGACAAGCATGAAGGAAGGCTGGGGATGGAGCCTGCATGATGCAATGGCGGCAGCTGGGGGAAGCGGCAGTGACAGTGCGGTGTAAAACCGCCTTACAGCCTTCCCGCAGCCTCCCCCTAGCCTGGGGGGATATCCCAGAGGAGAAAACCCCCCCATCCCATCCTACCTGGAGCCGGTCAGAGGAGCCTGTGCAGCGTTGAACGCTGAGACGGAAATCAGCATGAAAAGGTATGTGCTCTTGGCAGCCCCCGGTGGTCACAGTAGGCATAGCATGCATTTACCTTAAAGGAGAAAACCTACTAGAATTCAAAAATTCTGTGGAATCTCCTCTTACCTTATCCAGCCGCAGGATTCTGTATATACAGACCCAATCTTCACCTCTCACGGTGGGCTCCGTTTGAAAAAACCTTCAGAGACTGGGGCCCCCTACGAATAGGGGGATCCACAGTTCTGGGACATCTTTACAAGTCTAATACCTAAGACACTGGCGTAAAAACTGAGGCATCCCTGTAAGGGGAGGGATTATATAGGGGGTTGAACTTCCTGATTAGGGTGTGACCAGTGTCCAATACCTAATGGTACCTACATAACCCATCAGTTATTACTGTGGCTCTGTGTCCCGTGATGTCCGAGAAAGAAAAGTAACACACAGAGTGCAAGGAGCAAAAAATAAGTAATGCACAGAGCGTAAGGGGGCAGGATTAAATAAAATACCAAGTGCAGGTGTCTGGAATAAGTAATGCACAGAGTGCAGGGGTCAGGCGTAAGTAAGGCACAGAGTTCAGGGGTCAATAGTAAGTAATGCACAAAGTGCAGGTTTGAGAAGTAAGTAAAGCACAGAATGCAGGTTTGAGGAGTAAGTAAGGCACAGAGTGCAGGTTTGAGGAGTAAGTAAGGCACAGAGTGCAGGTTTGAGAAGTAAGTAAGGCACAGAGTGCAGGTTTGAGAAGTAAGTAAAGCACCGAATGCAGGTTTGAGGAGTAAGTAAGGCACAGAGTGCAGGTTTGAGGAGTAAGTAAGGCACATAGTGCAGGTTTGAGGAGTAAGTAAGGCACAGAGTGCAGGTTTGAGGAGTAAATAGGGCACAGAGTGTAGGTTTGAAGAATAATTAATGCACAGAGTGCAGGTTTGAGACGTAAGTAAGTAAAAACTGGGCCATAGCCCAGTAATGTGCCCATTAAAATCTGGATAAACCAGAAAGTCCATATTTTGCGGGCCAAAACGTCTAGCATGTGCTCCTAAGAATTGCTTTCAATGATTCAACAGGTGGGGAGAAGATGTGAAGGAACTCAGTTGGAAGTCTACCATTTCATCAATAATACCCTTAGATTATACATTATCAGCAACTAATTATCCAGCTGTCAGTGAGAATGGATAAATTGCCGGTGTGTGAGAAAATGTCAGGACTTTTATCTTCGCACCTTTTTCGAATTTATATTTGGAAATGGAGGAGGTGTTAACATTGCAGCTCTGAGCTTTGCAAACACCTGGCGTAATGGCAACATTTAAACTCCCTTTTATTCTGTATGTTAGAGGTGTGATGGGAACAGTCTGTCACTTTCTTATGCTTTATCTGCTGATCGGCCCCCAGAGAAAGTCAATTTCCGTTTCCGTAGCAACTCATAGCACGGCTCCATGCTGCATTGGCATTTTGCAGATGCGTAATGGACGGTATTTGGTTTTTGTCTACAGCATTAAAGTGGATGTGCTTTTCAGGTATGTTATGTGCTGTTTTTCCCTTACTAATTGTTATTTGGTTATTCAGTACGCCTTTTATCATTTACGTTTTGGCCCCTGGTTGAGCCTATATTCTATGCTTTTTCCATTGGTTATCTCAGATGCCTGTCATGTTTACACAGTGATATAAAAAGAAAAAAACTGCGCTGAAAATAAGTTGATATGCTGCAGTAATAAGTGGGGTACACCAAATAGTAATAAAGAGAAAAAAACCGCGCTTAACTTAATACATGTGAATACCACTAAGGTATAATAGGGATATTAAACAGTCCAATATATTGCATAAAAGTCCACAAATGAATTCAAATCTTCAGTGACGAAAAAATTGATGAATCCCAAAAGGATCAAATAGAACGGCAAATAGTAAGTAGAATGCTTACCAGATGGCAAGCCAATTCAAACAGGTGGCTTAAACCCAGCCTGGGCTTTTAAGGAACCAGTCCCGGTGTAATGGGTAAACCTTCCACTCGTGAAGGGTGAACGTGGATTCATGCGAATGCGTTCCGAAAAAAATTAATAAAAAACATAGTGTAATATTGTCAACAAATATAGAGAAAATATATTAAAAGAGAGAGAGGAGCCCTTACACAGTGATAAATCATGTAAGATCATACAAAAACACCCAGTGCCCATGGACACACACAGGGTCTCTGTGCAAGTGACATATGAAATAGTGAATAAGTGAAAATAAACCCAAAAGTGAGTGAACCCAAAAAAAAAACTTGCAGGATTACTGCTTACCAGATGTTTAGTGAATAAAAGTGAATATAGAACAAACACCGGATAGTTGGATGGCAGGAATAACACAACGTGCCGCAAAACACACCAATTTCCTGCTTACCAGATGGAAGCCTTAGATAGACACACTGACACAGCTTGGGAATCAGCCTCCTTCCACTGGACAATGTACGCCAATCACGTCCGTCTTACCAAAGCTCCACGGTATCCATCTGATTCACTTCCGATCAGAGGTTGGTTTGCAAAATGTTGAATAAATTATTTTATAGATGAGAATTCATTGAATCCAAACTTAAGACTTGTTCCACATTGGTAGACTTGAAAGTGTTTCACTGAGTCCTTGGCCCTTACTGACAATGAGTACACGTTGGCCTTGGAGTCACTTTTCCTCAACAGATAACTGCCATCTTGTCCATTGGTAAGCAAAAGAGCTTCTGCTGAATGTCGGGTCAGATTCTCATGAAACCACCTATATGAAATCTTTGTCCTTTTTTTCACAGTGCTTTCTTTTGGTGGTATTTAATCACCGCTGGGTTCTTTATTTTTCCAGTAGATCCAGTAGATCCAGTAGATCCAGTAGATGGCGCTCCCCCATGCTCCAGTGGTGAACTATCCTTTGGCATCATCACATCCAATGCAGGCCTATGGTCTTGAGGTCCTAGTGCGGAGGATTTGCGCAAAAAATAAAGAACCCAACGGTGATTAAATACCACCAAAAGAAAGCACTGTGAAAAAAAGGACAAAGATTTCATATAGGTGGTTTCATGAGAATCTGACCCGACATTCAGCAGAAGCTCTTTTGCTTACCAATGGACAAGATGGCAGTTATCTGTTGAGGAAAAGTGACTCCAAGGCCAACGTGTACTCATTGTCAGTAAGGGCCAAGGACTCAGTGAAACACTTTCAAGTCTACCAATGTGGAACAAGTCTTAAGTTTGGATTCAATGAATTCTCATCTATAAAATAATTTATTCAACATTTTGCAAACCAACCTCTGATCGGAAGTGAATCAGATGGATACCGTGGAGCTTTGGTAAGACGGACGTGATTGGCGTACATTGTCCAGTGGAAGGAGGCTGATTCCCAAGCTGTGTCAGTGTGTCTATCTAATGCCGCGTACACACGAGCGGACATTACGGCGGACTTTGCCCGGCGGACTGGATTTCGTCGGACAATTCGATGTGTGTGGGCTCCAGCGGACTTTGTTTTCTCAAAAGTTCGACGGAATTAGATTTGAAACTTGTTTTAAATTTATCCGTTGAAATCGAGTCCGGTCGAAAAGTCCGCCGTCTGTATGCTAGTTCGACGGACAAAAAGCCACGCTAGGGCAGCTATTGGCTACTGGCTATGAACTTCCTTGTTTTAGTCCGGTCGTACGTCATCACGTACGAATTCGACGGACTTTGGTGGATTGTGTGTTGGCAAGTCCGTTCATTCACAAAGTCCG
The DNA here is from genome assembly GCA_037952835.1 of Lithobates septentrionalis. Taxonomy (NCBI): domain Eukaryota; kingdom Metazoa; phylum Chordata; class Amphibia; order Anura; family Ranidae; genus Lithobates; species Lithobates septentrionalis. The sequence goes on along the minus strand of JBBDGP010001333.1, from coordinate 2,411,842 downwards.
TCGGAAAGTACGTCGAAAAGTCCGCCGGGCAAAGTCCGCCGTAATGTCCGCTCGTGTGTACGCGGCATAAGGCTTCCATCTGGTAAGCAGGAAATTGGTGTGTTTTGCGGCACGTTGTGTTATTCCTGCCATCCAACTATCCGGTGTTTGTTCTATATTCACTTTTATTCACTAAACATCTGGTAAGCAGTAACCCTGCGAGTTTTTTTTTTGGGTTCACTCACTTTTGGGTTTATTTTCACTTATTCACTATTTCATATGTCACTTGCACAGAGACCCTGTGTGTGTCCATGGGCACTGGGTGTTTTTTTATGATCTTACATGATTTATCACTGTGTAAGGGCTCCTCTCTCTCTTTTAATATATTTTCTCTATATTTGTTGACAATATTACACTATGTTTTTTATTAATTTTTTTCGGAATGCATTCGCATGAATCCACGTTCACCCTTCACGAGTGGAAGGTTTACCCATTACACCGGGACTGGTTCCTTAAAGGCCCAGGCTGGGTTTAAGCCACCTGTTTGAATTGGCTTGCCATCTGGTAAGCATTCTACTTACTATTTGCCGTTCTATTTGATCCTTTTGGGATTCATCAATTTTTTCGTCACTGAAGATTTGAATTCATTTGTGGACTTTTATGCAATATATTGGACTGTTTAATATCCCTATTATACCTTAGTGGTATTCACATGTATTAAGTTAAGCGTGTTTTTTTTCTCTTTATGTTTACACAGTGAGTGGCACCATACACTATATTGTCAAAAGTATTGGGACGCCTGCCTTTACACGTACATCAACTTTAATGACACCCCAGTCTTAGTCCGTAGGGTTCAATATTGAGTTGGCCCACCCTTTGCAGCTATAACAGTTTCAACTCTTCTGGGAAGGCCGTCCACAAGGTTTAGGAGCGTGTCTATGGGAATGTTTAACCATTCTTCCAGAAGCGCATTTGTGAGGCCAGGCACTAATGTTGGATGAGAAGGCCTGGATTGCAGTCTCCGCTCTAATTCATCCCAAAGGTGTTCTATCGGATTGAGTGCAGGCCAGTCAAGTTCCTCCACCCCAAACTCACTCATCCATGTCTTTATGGACCTTGCTTTGTGCACCGGTGCGCAGTCATGTTGGAACAGGAAGGATTCATCCCCAAACTGTTCCCACAAAGTTGGGAGCATGAAATTGTCCAAAATGTCTTGGTATGCTGTCGCCTTAAAGTGGATGTAAAGCCAATGTCATCTCTTTTAAACTACTGCCATAGTGGTTATCTATAAGGATATACATGACTCCTGCATGTATCTTTACCTGTCAAATGTCTCCCCTCTGTCTGTTATGAGAGCTGAACAACTGCAGATTCTGTGGGCGGGTCTGTTGTCTGGAGCTCGGTGGGTGGAGTCGTGATGTCAGTAGACTCCCCGCCCACCTCTACACTCCCCTTGTCAATATACATTTTCTCCTGTGTATTTCTAACACTGAACTTCTGCTATGATCTCTAACATCCAGTGAAAAGACAGGAAAGTAACCACATGACTTCAGCATGCCAAATCATGGTGAGGTGTGGAACAGCCAATCCTTGCAGAGCTGCTGAAGAAAGGAGTGGGGGAGGGAATTAAAAAATAATGCCTGTGTCTTAGGCTAGTGCACGAGATATGTAAATCACCTGTCACTCACAGCAAGGGGGAGGATTTGACAAAGTTTCTGTCAGTTTGTCAAGATTTATCTCACTGAACAATAAAAGAGGATTGCTCAGAGATGGATTAACTCTGTGTGGCAAGACTGGGCTCAAATGATAGGAAATCTTATGCTCTACAGTATGATAAAAAAAATAAATAAAAAAAAATTCGGGTTTACATCCACTTTAACCACTTCAATACCCGCCCATAGTCATATGACGTCCACAGATGGGATCTCCCATCCTGGGTGGGCGTCATATGACGCCCTGGGATTCCCGGCCGCCTAGGGGGCGCGCGCGCGCCGCCGGGAGCGCGCGCGCGCGCCCGCCGCGTTCCTCGGGACCCGGTGCGTGTGCCCGGCGGCCGCGATGTCCGCCGGGCACCCGCGATTGCCGGTTAACCGGACCGGCATGTGGATCTGTGTGTGTAAACACACAGATCCACAGCCTGTCAGCTCTGAGGAGAGCGATCTGTGTTCCCAGAACGGAGGAACACTGATCGGTCTCCTCCCCTAGTGCGTCCCCTCCCCCTACAGTTAGTAATCACTCCCTAGGAAACATATTAACCCCTCCCCGCCCCCTAGTGGTTAACCCCTTCACTGCCTGTCACATTTACACAGTAATCAATGCAATTTTATAGCATTGATCGCTGTATAAATGTGAATGGTCCCAAAAATGTGTCAAAAGTGTCCGATGTGTCCGCCATAATGTCGCAGTCACGAAAAAAAATCGCGATCGGCGCTAAAAAAATAAATAAATATTTTTTTTTAAAAACGCCATAAATCTATCCCGTATTTTGTAGACGCTATAACTTTTGCGCAAACCAATCAATATACGCTTATTGCGATTTTTTTTACCAAAAATATGTAGAAGAATACGTATCGGCCGAAACTGAGGAAAAAATTAGTTTTTAAAAAAAAAAATTGGGATATTTATTATAGCAAAAAGTAAAAAATATTGTGTTTTTTTCAAAATTGTCGCTCTTCTTTTGTTTATAGCGCAAAAAATAAAAACCGCAGAGGCGATCAAATACCACCAAAAGAAAGCTCTATTTGTGGGGAAAAAAGGACGTCAATTTTTTTTGGGTACAACGTCGCACGACCGCGCAATTGACATTTGAAGTGCGACAGCGCTGAAAACTAAAAATTGGCCTGGGAAGGAAGGGGGTGAAATTGCCCTGTATTGAACCGGTTAAGAGCTCTCTTCACTGGAACGAATGGGCCCAGCCCAACCCCTGAAAAATAACCCCACACCATAATCCCCCGTCCACCATTGTATGTTGTTAGTATTTGGAATTTAATTTGCTGGGCAATTGGAAGCCAGTGTAGGGATTGGCGGAGAGGGGTGGCAGACATTGAGGAGTTGGTAAGGTAGATGGGTCTGGCAGCTGCATTCATGATGGAATGAAAAGGGGAGGAGCCTATGGAGAGGTGAGACGCCAGAATACCGACACACTAATGGAATAACTCTTGGACCTTTATACTGCCTTTTCTACAGTTGACCATTCGTTCCTACTCAAAAAACTCCACTCCATCCTTTGCCGTTTGAGCTTCTACTCTCTCCTTGTTCTCCTCCTACGTATCTCAGCACACCTTTAGTGTCACCTACAGCTCTATCACCTCCTCCTCCTCTTCCTCTTTCCATATGGCTCTCCCAAGGCCTATTCTCGATCCACACCTCTCTAGGTCAGTTGATAATCTTCCACAGCTTCTATTACAACCTCCATGGTGATGACACCCAACTTTATCTCTCTATTCCTCAGCTTACCCCTACTGTCTCCTTGCGAATAACTCAATTATTAACTAAAATATCAGTATAGATGTCACACCATTTCCTCAAACTCAGTCTTTCCTAAACCAACCTTGAAACATTCCATTTTTTTTTTTTTTTTGCCTTTTGGTGTAAATTTCTTGCTTGGAGATGCCCCGACTTTAATTTAATTTTCCTTCATAAATAATCTCAAACAACTGTAACTGGGTATGTCTTTTAAATATTTTTAACGAGGTGGCCTATTAGCTAAAGATTCATTTTCTATAACTACATTTTTTGGGGGTATTTATTGCATTTTGGTGTAAATGTCTTTCTTGGAGATGCCCCAAACTTTTATTTAATTTTCCTTCATAAATAATCACAAATACATGTCTTTTAAATGTTTTCAACAAGGTGGCCTATTGGCTATACATATCATATCTATAAATAAAGATGTTTTTATTATTTTTTGTGTACAGATCTTGTTTGGCAATGTTCCATGCTTTTATTTCAATTCTCTTTATAATGAATCACAAACAATTATCAATGAGTATAAATGCTTTTAACAAGGTGGCCTATTAGATATAAGTGCCATTTCTATAAATAGACTTTTTTGTATTTTTCTTTTTTGCATTTTTGCTGTCACTGTCTTGTTTGGAGATGTTTCAAAGCTTTTATTTATTTTTCCTTCATAATTAATCACCAACGAAAGTGATCAGGTGGGTCTTTTAAATGTTTTCACCAGGGTGGCCTATTGGCTATAAAAATGCCATTTCTTTAACAAAATACTTTTTTGGTGTCATTGTCCTGTTTGGAGATGTCCAAAAGCTTTTATTTAATTCTCCTTCATAATTATTAACCACTTGCTTACTGGGCACTTAAACCCCCCTCCTGTCCAGACCAATTTTCAGCTTTTAGCGCTGTCGCACTATGGATGACAATTGCGCGGTCATGCAACACTGTACCCAAATGAAATTTTTATCATTTTTTCCTACAAATAGAGCTTCCTTTTGATGGTATTTGATCACCTCTGCCGTTTTTAGTTTTTGTTAAAAAAAAATGAAAAAGACAGAATTTAAAAAAAAAAAAAAAATTTTTTTTTTTATATTTTGTTATAAAATTTTGCAAACAGGTAATTTTTCTCCTTCGTTGATGTACGCTGATGAGGCGGCACTGATGGGCACTGATGTGTGGCGGTGATGGGCACTGATGTGTGGCGGTGATGGGCACTGATGGGTGGCGGTGATGGGCACTGATTGATGGCCGCACTGCTAGGTGGCACTGATTGGCACCACTGGAGGGCATTGATAGGTGGCACTTGTGGGCATTGATAGGTGGCACTTGTGGGCATTGATAGGTGGCACTTGTGGGCATTGACAGGTGGCACTTGTGGGCACTGGCAGGTGGCAATAACAGATGGCACCTGTTGGCACAGATGAGGCATATGTGCCTCCTTTCTCTTCGAGACCGATGTCCCTTTGACATAAGCCGGTGATCGGCTTGTTTTTCCTCCTCACGCTGTCAGCTTGAGGAGAAAACAAAACCGATCACCGAGGTTTTGTTTATATCATGTGATCAGCTGTCATTGGCTGACAGCTGATCACATGGTAAGGGGCCGGGACCGGCCCCTTACTCGGATCTGTGATCATCCGAGTCTCTGTGACTCGGTGATCACAGCGCGCACACCGTGCGCCCTGCAGGGTGCGCGGTGCGTGTGCACAGGGGAGGACGTCCTATGACGGCCTCCCGGAAATTGAGGTCCGCGCTGTAGCCGTCATTCGGCTATGGCCCGGACCTCAAGTGGTTAAACAAGAGAATGTGACTAGGTGTGCTTTTTAAAGGTTTTTAACAAGGTTGCCTATAAATATAATTTCTACAAATAAATATTGTTTTCTGTAGTCTTTGTGCAAATTGCTTGTATGTAGATGCCCCAAGTTTTTTTTTTTATTTTATTTCTAATTAATCACACACAATGGTCACTGGGTATGTCTTTTAAATGCTTTTAGCAAGTTGGCCCATTGGCTATAAATATATTTCTTTAAATAAAGACTTTTTTTTGTATTTTTTTTTTGCATTTTTTTGGTGTCCATTTCTTGTTTGGAAATGCTGCAAGCTTTTATTTAAATTTACCTTCGCAATTAACCACCAACCAGGGGCAGACTGACCATTCGGGCACTCGGGCACTGCCCGAGGGCCCCATGCCACTAAGGGGCCCCATCAGGGTTGCCAGCCTCAATAAAACTAGGGACAGTATGTAAAAATCTGTGTTTTTTTAAAAAAATCCCAAGATTATAGCTGCCCGCCTCTCCAGTACCTTTTCAGTGTGTGTATGTGTATTCTGTGTGTGTATACTGTGTGTGTATATTGTGTGTCTGTGTGTGTATATTGTATGTGTGTGTGTGTATACTGTCTGGCCCCATAGTCTTTTGCCTGGGGGCCCCATAATCTCCTATTGCCCGGGGGGCCCCATAATCTTCTTCTATTGCCCGGGGGCCCCATAATCTGCTATTGCCCGGGGGCCCCATGAGTTGTCAGTCCGCCCCTGCCACCAACAAAAGTGACTGGGTGGGTCTTTCAAATGTTTTCAATAAGATGGCCTATTGGCTATAAATGCCATTTCTATAAATAAATACTTTTTTGTACTTTTTGCATTTTTGGTGTCAATGTCTTATTTGAAGATGTCCCAGAGCTTTTATTTAATTTCCCTTCATAATTATTAAACAAGAACATGTGACTAGGTGTGCCTTTTAAAAATATTTAACAAGGTGGCCTTCTGGCTATAAATATAATTTCTATAAATAAAGTTTTTCTTTTTTAATTCTTTGCGCAAATTGCTGGTATGTAGATGCCCCAAGTTTCATTTAAATTCAATTTCTAATGAATCACAAACAATGGTGCCTGGGTATGTCTTTTAAATGCTTTTAGCAAGGTGGCCTATTGGCTATAAATATAATTTCTATAAATAAATATTTTTTTTTGTATTTTTTGCATTTTTTTGTGTCAAGTTCTTGTTTGGAGATGCTGCAAGCTTTTATTTCGTTTTCTGTCACAATTAATCACCAACAAAAGTGACTGGGTGTGTCTTTTAAATGTTTTCAACAAGATGGCCTATTGGCTATAAATACGATTACTATAAATAAATACTTTTTTTGTGTATGTATGTGTGTATATATATATATATATATATATATATATATACCGTATATACTCGAGTATAAGTCGTTCCGAGTATAAGTCGAGGCCCTAATTTACCACAAAAAAATGGGAAAAACTTATTGACCCGAGTATAAGACGAGGGTGAGAAATGCACAGCTACTGTAAGTGGAAAAGAGGGTCAACAATGCCCATTTGCAACCTCACCATGCCCATTTGCATGCCTCACTGTGCCCATTTGCAGCCATAGGTCCCCCTAATTTCAAACTCGGTAGTTAAGGGTTCCTAGATGCCCCCTAGCTGCAGCCAAAATTTGGGGTCTCTGAACCCAAAGGGTCCCGAAATGACATTGCTGCAGATGGACACAGTTGACCGATTTTGGGGCCCCGTATCTCGGGACCACTTAGTGCTAGGAACCCCAAATTTGGTGTTCAAACCCAGTGGAACGAGCACCATAAAATATCCAAAGCTGGGGTTTCGCAACAAGTGGCCCCGAGATACAGGGCCCCAAAAATCTGTTCAGAAAATGTCAAGCACTTTTCTGCAGCAGAGAATGACATTTTCCGAACCTATTTTGGGGCCCATATCTCGGGGCTACTTAGTGCTAGGAACTCCAGCTTTGGATATGTTATGGTACCAGTTCCACTGGGTTTGCATACCAAATTTGGGGTTCCTAGCCCTAAGTGGCCCTTCGATACAGGGCCCCAAAGTCGGTTCGGAAAATGAAATTTTTTTGCTGCAGAAAAGTGCTTGACTCGAGTATAAGTCGAGGGGGGTACTTTCAGCACAAACAAATGTGCTGAAAAATTCGACTTATACTCGAGTATATACGGTATATATATATATATATATATATATATATATATATATATATATATATATATATATATATATATATATATATATATTTATATTTATTTATTTATTTATTTTTCATTTTTGCTGTTAATTTCTTGTAGATGCCCCGAGCTTTTATTTAAAATTTCTTTATAATTAATCACAAACAAATCTGACTAAGATTTTACTACTTAAATGCTTTTAACAATGTGACCTATTGACAAAAAAAAATAAATTTTCTATAAATAAAGACTTTGTTGTATTTTTGGTGTCAATTTCTTGTTTGGAGATGTTTCAAAGCTTTTATTTATTGTTCCTTCATAATTAATCTCTAACAAAAGTGACCGGGTGAGTCTTTTAAATGTTTTTTAACAAGGTGGCCGATTGGCTATAAATATAATTTCTATATGTAAATTTCTTGTTTGGAGATGCCCCAAGATTTTATTTAACTTTTTTTCTATAATTAAACAGAAGCAAATATGAATAAATATGCTGTTTAAATGCTTTTAACAAGGTGACCTATTGGCTAAAAATTATTATTCCTATAAATACAATTTTTTTTTTGCATTTTTTTGTTGTCAATGTCTTGTTTGGAGATGTCGAAAAAGCTTTTAATTGATTTTCATTCATAATTAATCACCAACAATAGTGATAGGGTGGGCCTTTTAAATGTTTTTAACAAGGTGGCCTATTGACTCTAAATACCTTTTCCATAAATAAAGACTTTTTTGTATCAATTTCTTCTTTTGAGATGACTCAAGCTTTTCTTACATTACTTTGAAATGTTTTTTTAACAAGGTGGCCTATTGGCTATTTATTTGTATATTTCTTTAATTTCTCAAATTTTTTTTTTTTTTTTGCATTCTTGATGTAAATTTCTTGTTTGGAGCTGCCTTAAAATTTAATTAAATGTTCCTTTTTAATTACTTGCCTAATCACGTTCTAATATTCATCTTTTTTTGTTCTTAATTTTGTTTTGTTTTTTGATGTCATACCACTGAGAGAATTGCTCCCCACACCTCAATTATAGTATTTGAGATTCTTTTTGTTTTCTTTTTTTTAGTTAAGTGTCTTGACCTTTACGTTCATTGTGGGAAGAGACACAAGGCGAATAACAATCTAGGCAGCGTGATGGATGTGTTTTCCAAATCTCGATCTTAATGATTATTATGCGCTCTCATTTAATTGGCGCATTCATATATTTTCAAGCTCCAAATCACTTCCAGTGAAATGACATCAGCCCTCCGACGGTAACGACGGGCAACTTGTAAAAACACACTAAAAAAAAAATAATAATGTTGCTACATTTGAATAATAACCTTTCAGAACTGCAAAATAATAACATAATGAACGCAATTTAACAAAGGGTGCCAAGTCAGAGCGGATTTATCTGGTGATGCGTTCTGCGTGGGAGGCAGAAAGAACAAATCGGAGTTAATTTTTTTTCTCCCTCTTGATCCTTCATAAATTGCTCATCAAATGCTTTATGTTGAAGTGTCAAAACTGAAGACGGCAAAAAGAACTGCAATATAAAACTCTTTGGAAAGTAATTTCAAAGTTGAAGATGCTTTTGCATCTTTTAAAATTACTAAATTCTTTTGACATTATCAAAGAAATGCCAACTTCCAATGGCGATTTGTCTCCTTTCAAGCAAACTTACTGCAAGAGTTGTTTGGGGTCGCCCCATACTGAACTTTCTGAGCCACTGACCTGGAGCAAGTATGCCAATGGTGGCCCGTCCATTAGGGGCGCATGGGTGCCGCCCCCCCTATCCATGCATCCGGCCCCCTGAGCTACATACAGGACTCATGGATTCCAATGGCAGGGGTGTGTATTTTTGAAGCACGTGATTAGAGCCAGAGGCTCTAATAGGCTTCAAAAAAGGGTGGGCTCGGGGCGCAGATCCAATCCAGTTGTGTGACAAATGACCAATGAATATTCGCTATCGCCACACTGATCCTCCTCCCGGCAAGTCTGGAATCGGGTCTTGAGGCCCGTCACCAAAATGGCCGAAAGGACAGGCAATCCTATTGGAGGCCTAGGAGGAGGAGAGAGGAGCCGCATGGCGGAAGTGGCCGTGATGCAGAAGAAGGGAAGCGGACACAGGAGCCGCTGCCCACAGGCCAAAAGAGCCCGCTGCCGGCCTCCCATAGTAGCCTGAAACCTGCCCACTGCCCATAGGTGCCCAGCCTGGAACCCACCCGCTGCCCACCGCCTGTAGAAGCCCACAAGCCGCTCGCTCACTGCCACCTGTAGGAGCCCGGAACCCTCCCACTGCCCGCCACTTGTAGGAGCCTGTATACCCGCCTGCCCGCAACCTAGTTGGGGTAAGTGTGCCGGGGGGGAAGGTGCCACCGACCGTCCACCCACCAACCGGGGGGGGGGAGTGGTTGTTTGCCGCCCCCCCTCCCAAAAAAAAAAAATACCAGCCGCCACTGGCTTGGCTCAAACATAAGGGAGGAAAAACAGCACAGGTAGCCAATCCGTTGGGCTACAGTGGGCATGCTGATAGGAGGAGAGAGCAGCATGACAGAGAGATGAGCTCATACTGTATATCTAGCAGGACTGAGAATAAAAGACCAAATTTTTTAATCAACCCCTCTCAATGAGTAATAATTGGTAATAATCAGTACTAATCAGTACTACAACTCACTTGGCTTGGTCAGACCAGAATTTTATTATTATCAAATACTAGAAATACAGTATGTTAAACTTTACTAAAAAAGGTACCGAAACACATAATTACACACACACTTAAAACCACACACATCCGCCTCACTCACATACAAAAGGCATGGTGACCCAAGGATGTCTATAATAGGCAATATCTTCTAATGCGCCTCTGAAGCAGCCGGCCTGTGTTCGGCAAAACCGGTCAGGCATGCACCCACTGAACACCTCACCTCATACTGGAGGCGACTATGGGGGGAGGTGACGAGGGAGCTAGAGAGCAGGAGGTCTTGGGAGGAACGAAGAGAATCATTAGGTTGGTATTTAGAGACTAGGCTAGTGATGTAGCTGGAGGCTAAATTGTGGATGGCTTTGTAAGTTGTTGTTAGTATTTTGAATCTAATTTGGTTGAATTTGTTGGGTGAGCGGAAGTCAGTGGAGGGATTGGCAGAGAGGGGTAGCAGACACAGAGCGATTGGTAAGCTGGATGAGTCTGGCAGCAGCATTCGTGATGGATTGAAGAGGTGATAGACTATGTAGAGGTAAGCCAATGAGAAGGGAGTTGCAGTAGTCGAGGTGAGAGATGACCAGCGAGTGAATTAAGAGCTTTGTTGTGTCATTGGTTAGAAAGGGGCGTATTTTGGAGATGTTGTGGAGGTTGAGGCGGCAGGATTTGGACAGTGATTGGACGTGGGGCTTAAAGGAGAGTTCAGAGCCCAGGACTACACCTAGAACCTTGGCATGCGGGGATGGGCTGATAGTTGTGCCATTGATTTTGACAGAGAGATCGGGGGAAGAGACACGTGGTGGAATAAAAAATTATAAGTTCGGTTTTGGATAGATTGAGTTTGAGGAAGTGGAGTGACATCCAGACTGATATATCTGATAGTAAATTAGAGATAAGTGAGGAGAAAGAGGGAGTGAGCTGAGGGGTAGAGAAATAGATTTGGGTGTCGTCAGCATAGAGATGGTATTTGAAGCCATGGGAGGGTATCAGCTAATGCAAAATGATGGGGCACTATTCCTACCACTGACTCCAATGATGGGGCACTATTCCCACTACTGACTCCAATGATGGGGCACTATTCCCACCAATGACTCCAATGATGGGGCATTATTCCTTCTATTGACTCCAATGATGGGCCACTATTCCTTCTATTGACTCCAATGATGGGCCCCTTATCCTACCACTGACTCCAATGACGGCGCACTATTCCTTCTACTGACGCCAATGGTGGGGCACTATTTCTTCTACTGACTCTTATGATGGGGCACTATTCATACCACTGACTCCAATGATGGGGCACTATTCCTACTAGTGACACCAATAGTGGGGCACTAGACTTCCCACTGACACCAATGATGGGGCACTATTCTTGCCACTGACACCAGCGATGGGGCACTATCCCTCCCACTGACACCAATTATGGGGCTTACTCTCACTGAGGCCAAGGGATTTTCTACTCCCACTGGCCACAGTCTGGCTCCCTTAAGTTCTGAAGGACAGTAAACTGGCCCTTTGTTCAGAAACTTTGGAGACCCCTGATCTAGAGGGTCCCCATTTAGAGATAGTTCTATACTGTATGTCTGCTGCTTCTCCTGTCATTATCTAATCACAGACCTGTAAGTGTTTTGAAATACAGCAGAAACATCAGTTCTTATGCTGTGGTATAGACAGGGTTGTGCAGAGTAGCAGAGCTGTGCAAATTTCAGGACAGGGTGGAGAGAAATACAAATTCTTTGGGAGGTAAAAAAGCTCCCATATATGAATTTTATCAGTGTATTCAGCTTGTTTGCCTGGATGCCTCTAAAAAGTTCCAAAGCCCGTGTCCCAAGCCAATCCCCTTATTTCTCTAAGCAGGATCGAAGCCTGCATCCCAAGCCACTCCCCTTACATCTCTAAGCAGGACTATATCCTGCTTCCCAAGCCACTCCCCTTATTTCTTTTAGCAAAACCAAAGCCTGTATCCCAAGCCACTCCCCCTACTTCTCTAAGCAGGACCAAAGGCTGCATTCCAAACCACTCCCCTTATTTCTCTAAGCAGGAGCGAAGCCTGCATCCCAAGCCACTCCCCTTATTTCTCTAAGCAGGACTGAAGCCTGCATTCCAAGCCATGCCCCTAATTCTCTAAGCAGGATCAAAGGCTGCGTCCCAAGCCACTCCCCCTACTTCACTAAGCAGGACCCAAGCACGCCTTCCAAGCCACTTACCTTACTTCTCTATGCAGGAACTACGCCTTTATCCTAATCCTCCCCAAAGAGGGAAGGTCCTACAGGCAAGGACTGTCATTACAATTGTTTTTGCAAATAATGTGATGTCATTGGTGTGCGGCAGCTTTTTTCTTCCTTTCAATCTTTTTTTTTTTTAAAAAAGCTTAGGACTCCTTTGCAATGTACCAAATGCATAGGTCAACTTTTTTTGTGGGGAAAGATAATATAAAGGTGAACTAAACCTTTAAAAAGTCTTAGTACCTTTATTTAAGTCCATTTAAGGCCATGTCTAAGACCTCCCTGCATGTAAAAGGGGGTTCTAAAAAAATAAAACTGTTGTGATAATGCTACTAGATTACAGCATACTGTATATACTGTATATATGTTATCTTTGATTTATCTTAGTTACACTTTATAAAGCTGATGAAAAAAACAGTTGATCTTTTGGAGAATCTTGCTCTTATCAAGAGCCTCTTGTCACTTTAAGTCCTGAATAAGCCATCAAATCGGGATATAATGTACCTGATATATTCTGTCTTTGATATATTGGTCTTTGTTATATTGGTCACAAATATTGCCGGCTTGTCCAAGATGACATCAATAGGATTGGGTTTGGGTGGGGAAGTTTTAAATAGCTCATTTATGATGTATATTTTTAGGTACAAGTTGATTTTAGATTATATTACAGAAGGAGTGAGAGTACAAAGTATAAATAAAACATTACTTAAGTAAGAAAGGCCAATTAGATCCATGGACATCAACAATAAAAATACATCAACATACAGTAAATCAATGGAAATAGATATTGATTGCGGTATTGACCGTTGTGTGTATTTTACAGCTCCCCACCAGGTGACGTTTTCATTCGATGCGGGAAATGGACCAGTGGAGGTTTCTTCGCAGTCCGTCGCGGCCTTAAATGATGGTCAGTGGCATCACGTTAGAGCTGAGAGGAATATTAAGGAAACCAGCCTTGTTGTGGATAACCAGCCCAGGAAACTGGTACAGACCCCGTTCGATGGGCGCCTCCGACCGCTGCTGAATCCTCAGCTCTATGTGTGGTGCCAGAGTCTCTGCAGTCCTTCAATCTACATTCACATATTGGGGAACATTCCAGAACTTCCTTTCCTTTTCCCTTTGCTTCATTTCCTTTCCTTTGCCCTTCACTTCTCTTTCTTTTTCTTTACCTTACCTTTCCATTCCCCTTTCCTTTTCCTTTCCCTTCCATTTCCTTTCCTTTCCCTTCCATTTCTTTCCCTTCCCTATCTTTTTCTTTTCACTTACTTTTCCTTTTCTCTTTCCTTACCTTTGCTTTTTTCGTTCCATTTCCTTTTTCTCATCCCTAACCTTTCCTTTTTCCTTTCTTCTTTCTTTTCCTTTCTCTTTTTTCTTCCTATACTTTTTATTTCCTTTCTCCCTACCTTTACCTTTTTTCCCCTACCTTACTTTTTCTTTCACTTTTCCCCTTCCATTACCTTTACTTTCCTTCCTCTTTCCCTTCCCTTTTCTTTTACCCTTTCCTTTCCTTGAAACCTTTCCCTTTTCCCTTTCCTTTCCTAATTTTTTACTTTTCTTGAACCATTTTCCCTTTCCCTTTTCTTAAACCCTTTTCCCTTTTCCTCCCTTTTCTTGAACTTTTTTCCTTCCCTTTTCTTGAGCCCTTTTCCATCCCTTTTCTTTAACCCTTTTCCCCTTTCCTTTCCTTTCCCTTTTCCTTACTTTTCCTTTCTTCATTTCCTTCATTCCTTTTGCTTTTTTCTTCCTTCCTTTCCTTTCCCTTCATTTTCCTTCCTTTTTCATTTTCCTTTTCCTTCCTTTTCCTTTTCCCATCCCTTTTTTTATTTTTACTTTCTCTCGGTGAAGACATGCAGCCATTCTCAGAACACAATTGATATGAAGTGGGCACAACACAGCTCATATATACATACAGTCATATGCCAGAGAAACAGAAATAAAATATCTCTTCCTGAATATCAAATTTTGGCATTCTAAAAATTAGAAAGTTGAACATATTTTAATAACATTCTCAGACATAACTACTGTACATGCAAAACATCTACACATACTGAGCCTTTAAATGACTGAATGTAAAGTGAACCTGTACTCCGCTTATTCAAGGAGAATTACTATGTTAAGTAATAGTCTATTTCATGGGTCTCCAAACTTTTTCCAAACAATGGGCCAGTTTACTGTCCTTCAAATTTTGGGGGGCTGGACTGTGGCCAGTGGGAGAAGAAAATGTCCTGGCGTTAGTGGGATTGAACAACAATGCCCCATCATTGATATTAGAGGGATTGATAAAGCCCCATCTTTGGTATCAGTGGGAGATATGATACCCCATCACTGGTGTTAGTTGGAGGAATAATGTTCCATCATTGGTGTCAGTGTGAAGAATAGTGACCCATAATTGGTATCATTGGGAGTAATAGTGCCTCATCGTTGGTGTCAGTGGGAGGAATAGTGCCCCATCATTGGTATCAGTGGGAGGAATAGTGCCCCATGGTTGGTATCAGTTGGAGGAATAGTGCCCCATCTTTGGTATCAGTGGGAGGAATAGTGCCCCATCATTGGTGTCAGTGGGAGGAATAGTGCCTCATGATTGGTGTCAGTGGGAGGAATAGTGCCTCATCATTGGTGTCAGTGGGAGGAATAGTGCCTCATGATTGGTGTCAGTGGGAGGAATAAGGCCTCATCATTGGTGTCAGTGGGAGGAATAGTGCCCCATCATTGGTATCAGTGGGAGGAATAGTGCCCCATGGTTGGTATCAGTGGGAGGAATAGTGCCCCATCATTGGTATCAGTGGGAGGAATAGTGCCTCACGGTTGGTGTCAGTGGCAGGAACTATGCCCCGTGAGGGTGGGGGGAATAATGCCCCAAGGGCCAGATAAAAGCAAGCAGAGAGCTGCAGTTTGGAGGCCACTGGCCTATTTCATTTCTGTTCAGCTTGTTCTTATCTTTTTATCCCCTTGCAAATTACCTTGTTGCGTAGGTGTTGTGAGTGGGATTACACAGCATTCTCAACAGCTGGTTCATGTACTGTGCACAGACACTTACTATCTAAACACCTAATTATTCATTGATAATCATGTCTACATATGATTATATATGATTTCTTTGTTTTTTCGATCCCCAATGAAGTATGAGTATGGCTCTGAAATGTGTTTGGCTTTTGAAAACAATTTGTCTTAAACTAGAAAAAGTTCTGTAAAATGTTTTGGTGACCTCCCATCATCATTATCCTCAGTGCATTGCTCTCAGAGACTAACCATGACGTTCTGCTCTGCAGGAGGAACGGTGTCCAGGCAGAGGGGTTTTGTGGGATGTATCCGCTACCTTCAGCTGAACGGACAGACCTTGGATCTGGAGGAAAAGGCCAGAGTCACTCTAGGGATCAGACCGGGTTGTCCCGGCCACTGCAGCAGCTATGGGAACTTGTGCCACAACAATGGCAAGTGTGTGGAAAAACGCAAGGGATATATCTGTGACTGCACCAACTCCGCCTTTGAGGGACCTTACTGCAAGAAAGGTGAGGTGTGCATTTACCATTGGTGGACTAAAGCAAAATGAGTCAAGACGGGTACACAGTTTCTGCTGCCTGTAGTTCAGTATGTGGGCTGAGGAGCACAAGAGTAGTCAGGATAAGGAAGGGCCCTTTCATCCAAAGTCGGTCATTTGTGCTACTCGGGGATCAGCAGCATCATAGAAGGTCCCGTTCTGTGAGATTTATTCTCTGTAGTTCTAGCGGTTGGTGTCACTGAGAAAATCCAAAATGTTGGGCTGTCACTGGAACGTCAATAGATGGCACATCTTCCAATGGGGAGACCTGTTTAAGTCACAGCTGCTTACCAGGGTATTTCCCTTATTTGGTCCATTTCCCTCCCTGTTGTGTCTTCAAGAGAAGAAGTGGTGGCAAATCTCTTGAATGGGATGATGACAAAATAAAAAAAATTGAAGGATATTAACCACTTGCCGACCCTTCAGTTATCTGATACGTCACTAGACTTCAAGTGGTTATACCGGGATGATGCCGGTGTTCCGCCAGAATCGGCGACCCATCAGATTTGGTAACGGAAGTCACGTTCCGTCACAGCCATCTTGGTACACCCCACGCTCTTCCGCAGTAGGCGGCAAGCGGACATCTTTTTACGCCCACCGAAGTCTTGCATTTGACACTTATTTTTACCAGTAAACTGAGCTTCTATAGTGAAATACAGGATTTTGAAATCCATCGGACTGTTTTGATGTTGAATTTTAAAAGCAGCGGCGAGCCTGCTGATTAGGGATGAGCTTCGTGTTCGAGTCGAACCCATGTTCGACTCGAACATCGGCTGTTCGACCGTCCGTCGAATTGCGAACGTTATGGGCCATTCGCGCCAAATTCGTGTGGCGCGTCACGGCCCATAATTCACTGCGGCATCGCAGTGCATTGCTGGCTGATGATTGGCCAAGCATGCACTATGACCCGCATGCTTGGCCAATCACAGCGCCGTCAGTAGAGAGAGCTGTAATTGGCCAAAGCCAGGGTGGCTTTGGCCAATTATGGCTCAGGGGATTTAGTACACGCCCCACACTATATAAGGCCGCCTGCACGGCGGCCCTGTGTAGTGTGTTCCGGTGTGCTGAGAGATAGAGAGAGAGACAGACAGTGTCATTTGATTTGAGTTAGATAGATTAGGCAGAACAGTCAGTCAGTTAGCTGCACTTACAGTGTATTGTGTATATATATGCATCCCAGGTGTTGCATATATATATATACACTGTATTCAGTTTAGCTAGATCCGTTCCTGTTATCTTCTATCTAGACTATTTACATTTGGTGCAGTGCGTCCTGCTCACAGTGTTCAGCTAGATCCGTTCCTGCTATTTACATTTAGTGCAGTGCGTCCTGCTCACAGTGTTCAGCTAGATCTGTTCCTGCTATTTACATTTAGTGCAGTCAGTGCGTCCTGCTCACAGTGTTCAGCTAGATCCGTTCCTGCTATTTACATTTAGTGCAGTCAGTGCGTCCTGCTCACAGTGTTCAGCTAGATCCGTTCCTGCTATTTACATTTAGTGCAGTGCGTCCTGCTCACAGTGTTCAGCTAGATCCGTTCCTGCTATTTACATTTAGTGCAGTGCGTCCTGCTCACAGTGTTCAGCTAGATCTGTTCCTGCTATTTACATTTAGTGCAGTCAGTGCGTCCTGCTCACAGTGTTCAGCTAGATCCGTTCCTGCTATTTACATTTAGTGCAGTGCGTCCTGCTCACAGTGTTCAGCTAGATCCGTTCCTGCTATTTACATTTAGTGCAGTGCGTCCTGCTCACAGTGTTCAGCTAGATCTTTTCCTGCTATTTACATTTAGTGCAGTCAGTGCGTCCTGCTCACAGTGTTCAGCTAGATCCGTTCCTGCTATTTACATTTAGTGCAGTGCGTCCTGCTCACAGTGTTCAGCTAGATCTGTTCCTGCTATTTACATTTAGTGCAGTCAGTGCATCCTGCTCACAGTGTTCAGCTAGATCCGTTCCTGCTATTTACATTTAGTGCAGTGCGTCCTGCTCACAGTGTTCAGCTAGATCCGTTCCTGCTATTTACATTTAGTGCAGTGCGTCCTGCTCACAGTGTTCAGCTAGATCCGTTCCTGCTATTTACATTTAGTGCAGTGCGTCCTGCTCACAGTGTTCAGCTAGATCCGTTCCTGCTATTTACATTTAGTGCAGTGCGTCCTGCTCACAGTGTTCAGCTAGATCTGTTCCTGCTATTTACATTTAGTGCAGTGCGTCCTGCTCACAGTGTTCAGCTAGATCCGTTCCTGTTATCTTCCTACTGACAGGCAGGCTTGTCTGGTTACAGTATATAAAGCTACCTGAAGAAAATTACAGGTGTTCTATCCCAGCTTAGTGCAGCTACAGGCCATTAGTATGTCTGGAAGGCCAAGAAGGAGAGGCAGACAGTCGCAAGCCAATAAGAGAGGGCAAGCAGGCTCTGTGTCTAGTGCTGGTCGTGGAGACGGTGCATCCTCATCAGCACGTGGCCATGGGACACGCTTGGCCTTTTTTTCGGCAGCTGGCCGTATTGAGCCGCAACATGCGGAAGACTTGGTCGAGTGGATGACCAAGCCGTCCTCATCCTCCTCATCCTCTCTCACCCATGCCCAGGGTGCTTTGTCTGGCAAAGCAGCGGCCTCTTCCCTCAGCTCAATGTCATCAGTGACTCCTTCCCTAGCTCCACCATGTCCTCCTGAGGATTCCCTCGAACTGTTTGACCACAGTGTTGGGTACATGCTCCAGGAGGATGCCCAGCGTTTGGAAGGCTCTGATGATGATACCGAGCTCGATGAAGGCAGTAACATGAGCACGGACAGAGGGGGTGCCCAAGAAGGACAGCAATCTGGCAGTCATGCTCCCCCTGCTGCAGCATACTGCCAGGTTTGCTCCAGTGATGAGGAGGGAGGGGATGATGAGGTCACTGACTCAACGTGGGTGCCTGATAGGAGGGAGGAGGAGGAGGAGGAGGAGGAGGAGGCAGCACATCACCAACGAGGCAGGATGCCCTCCAGGGGCCAGCCTAAGGGCAGCACATTGACTGCATCACACCCCAAAGCTCCACATGTGCAGGGCGCTGCAGTCTCTGCGCGTTATTCAAAAAGTTCTTTGGTGTGGGCCTTTTTTGAGACGAGTGCATCAGATCGCACCGCTGCTATTTGCAACATATGTCTCAAGCGTATCTCGCGTGGCCAAAACATCTCCCGCTTGGGTACCACATGCTTGACCAGACATATGTTGACCTGCCATGCAGTTCGTTGGCAAGCATATCTAAAAGACCCACACCAAAGAACAAAGAGGATCTCTCCTTGCTCCTCATCAGCTGAGATTTCCAACCCCACTAGACCTTCAGTCCTCTCTGAGACCTGCAGTGAGAGGAATGAAGGTGTAGAATTAGGTGTGTCACAGCCAAGTACTTGTGGGCAATCTGCTTTTGGTACACCGACGTCAGATTGTACCAGGCAAATTTCCCTGCCCCAGCTGCTGCACCGCCGAAAGAAGTTTGCTCCCAGCCATCCACATGCCCAGCGGTTGAATGCTAGCTTGGCAAAATTGCTAGCACTTCAACTGCTGCCTTTTCAGTTGGTAGACTCTGCCCCCTTCCGTGAGTTTGTGGAATGTGCGGTTCCTCAGTGGCAGGTACCCAAACGCCACTTTTTCTCACGGAAGGCGATTCCGGCTCTCTACCGGCATGTGGAAGGCAATGTCCATGCCTCGCTGGACAGGGCGGTCAGCGGTAAGGTGCATATTACCGCTGACTCATGGTCCAGCAGGCATGGACAGGGACGTTACCTAAGTTTCACGGCGCATTGGGTGACTCTGCTGGCAGCTGGGAAGGATGCAGGACAAGGTGCAGTAGTGTTGGAGGTTGTTCCGCCACCACGCCTCCAAAATGCTGATTGTGACACACCTCTCTCCTCCACCCCCTCCTCTTCTTCTTCCTCCATGGCCTCTTCCTCGGAACCAGCGGTGCTCCGTAGGCGTTCAAGGGGCTACGCAAGTACGCAGGCCAAAAGATGCCATGCGGTGCTTGAGCTGGTGTGCTTGGGGGACAGGAGCCACACTGGGGCAGAGGTTCTGTCAGCTCTGCAGGGGCAGGTTCAGAGGTGGTTGACGCCACACCAACTTAAGGCAGGAATGGTGGTTTGCGACAATGGCACCAACCTCCTCTCTGCCCTCCGACAGGGACAAATGACCCATGTGCCCTGTTTGGCTCACGTCCTTAACTTGGTGGTGCAGCGGTTCTTGGGCAGGTACCCGGGCTTACAGGATGTCCTGAGGCAGGCCAGGAAAGTCTGTGTGCATTTCCGCCGGTCATATAATGCCAGTGCTCGGCTGACGGACCTCCAAAAGGAGTTTAACCTGCCCAAGAACCGCCTAATCTGTGACATGCCCACCAGGTGGAACTCAGCGTTGGCCATGCTGCAGCGGCTGCACACGCAGCAGAGGGCCATCAATGAGTACCTGTGCGACTATGGCACCAGGACAGGGTCAGGGGAGCTTGTTTTTTTTTCCCCACGCCAGTGGGCCATGATCAGGGATGCATGCACTGTCCTGTCACCATTCGAGGAGGCCACGAGGATGGTGAGCACTGACAGTGCATGCATCAGTGACACTGTCCCTCTTGTCCACCTGTTGGAGCACACGCTGCGTGGAATAATGGACAGGGCACTTGAGGCAGAACAGAGGCAGGAAGAGGAGGACTTCCTTAGCTCTCAAGGCCCCCTTTATCCAGACAGTGTTCCTGCGTGCCCGCCGATCACACAGGAAGAGGACGAGGAGGAGGAGGAGGAAGATTGTGTCAGTATGGAGGTGGAGCCTGGCACTCAGCATCAGCAGTCTTTAAGGGATCAGTCCCAAGGAACACATGGACTTGTACGTGGCTGGGAGGAGGTGGCTGCGGACGTTGTTGTCCTTAGTGACCCAGAGGACTCCGGACCGAATGCCTCAGCAAACCTACGCTGCATGGCCTCCCTGATCCTGCAAAGCCTGCGTAAGGATCCTCGTATTCGTGGTATCAAGGAGAAGGACCAATACTGGCTGGCAACCCTCCTTGATCCGCGTTACAAGAGTAAGGTTGCGGACCTTATCTTGCCATCGCAGAGGGAGCAGAGGATGAAACATCTTCGGGAGGCCTTGCAGAAAGGTCTGTGCAACGCGTTCCCAGAGACTGGGAGGTTACAAACTCCTGTTTCTGGACAACGTGTTGCTGAGGCTTCGGTCAGTCAAAGAAGGAGTGGTGGAGAAGGTGGCCGTCTGACCGATGCGTTCAGACAATTTTTTGGTCCGCAGCCCCAAGGTATGATCGGTTCCAGCAACCATCGCCAGCGTCTGTTTTACATGGTGCAGGAATACCTAGGGGCAAGATCAGACTTGGACACCTTTCCCACCGAAAATCCTCTGGGTTACTGGGTCTTGAGGATGGATCACTGGCCAGAGCTTGCACAGTATGCAATTGAGCTACTGGCCTGTCCTGCATCCAGCGTTCTTTCGGAACGCACATTCAGTGCTGCTGGAGGCGTGGTAACCGATCACAGGGTGCGTCTGTCCACCGACTCGGTCGATCGGCTGACCTTCATAAAAATGAATCAGTCTTGGATCACCACCAGCTACCAAGCACCTGATGCTGATGTAACCGAATAATTTTTTTTGAAATCTCAGATCCCTTCAAAGACTGCCTATGCTGATGCTGAGTGACTATCCCTGAGTAATTATCCTCTTCCTCCTCAATCATCACGCTGATAGCTTGTAAGAACATTTTTGGTTCTGGGCGCCACCACCAGTGCCTAAGGCACAATTTTTCAGCCCCTGTTTAACAGGGGCGTGTAATTACAATTTTTGATGTAATACTTTGCAGCAGGGCTCGTTCCTGCATTCCAACTAGAGTGTCTGTGAGGGGTTGCAGTGTTGTGGCACCAGCACCAGTGCCTAAGGCCCAATTTTTCTGCCCCTGTCTAACAGGGGCGTGTAATTACAATTTTTGATGCAATACTTTGCAGCAGGGCTCGTTCCTGCATTCCAACTAGAGTGTCTGTGAGGGGTTGCAGTGTTGTGGCACCAGCACCAGTGCCTAAGGCCCAATTTTTCTGCCCCTGTCTAACAGGGGCGTGTAATTACAATTTTTGATGCAATACTTTGCAGCAGGGCTCGTTCCTGCGTTCCAACTAGAGTGTCTGTGAGGGGTTGCAGTGTTGTGGCACCAGCACCAGTGCCTAAGGCCCAATTTTTCTGCCCCTGTCTAACAGGGGCGTGTAATTACAATTGTTGATGCAATACTTTGCAGCAGGGCTCGTTCCTGCGTTCCAACTAGAGTGTCTGTGAGGGGTTGCAGTGTTATGGCACCAGCACCAGTGCCTAAGGCCTAATTTTTCAGCTCCTGTTCAACAGGGGCGTGTAATTACAATTCTTGATCTAATATTTCACAGCAGGGCCCTGTGAGGGCTTACAGTGTTGTGGCCACAGCAACACCTAAGGCCCAAATTTCTGCTGAGTATATAGGGCAGGACCCTACTTTCAAATATCTAACTTACAAACGACTCCTACTTGCAAACGGAAGGAAACAACAGGAAGTGAGATGAAATCTACCCCTAGGAAGGGAAATTCTCTCCTGTAAGAGTTAATATGGGAAAACAATTTCTCCTTTCCACTGATGCTTTCCAATCCTTGTTCCACAAAAAAACCCAAATTTTCAAAAAACATTTTTCATTTTCACAAAAAAGTGAGGTGAAATCTTCTGAAGAGGAGGAAAGACAGCAAAACAAATGTCACAGGGGTGATAACCCTTCCCTATGTTTTCCAAAAAGCTTAAAAAAGATTTTTTGGCTGGAGCTAAACACGTTAAAAATGTACCCGTTCAAAATTACAAAGAGATTCTACTTAACAACAAACCTACAGTCCCTGTCTTGTTTGCACCGCCTGTATACTGCTGTTCAGAGTATATAGGGCCTTTCCTTATTTTAATTTGGGTGCGGGGTTCCCCTTAATATCCATACAGGACCCAAAGGGCCTGGTAATGGACTGGGGGGGTACCCATGCCGTTTGTCTCACTGATTTTCATCCATATTGCCAGGACCCGACATGACATTAAACCCGCAAGCAGTTTTAAATGAGATTTTTTCCTTTAAAAATGACATTTGGTGCAGGGACTGTTCTAAACATGGGAAACACGCGTCACTTTACAGGCATACTATAGACACCCCCCAGGTACGATATTTAAAGGAATATTTCACTTTTTTTTTTTTTACTTTAAGCATCATTAAAATCACTGCTCCCGAAAAAACGGCCGTTTTTAAAAGTTTTTTTTGCATTGATACATGTCCCCTGGGGTAGGACCCGGGTCCCCAAACCCTTTTTCGGACAATACCATGCAAATTAGCCTTTAAAATGAGCACTTTTGATTTCGAACGTTCGAGTCCCATAGACGTCAATGGGGTTCTAACGTTCGTGCGAACTTTCGGTCCGTTCGCGGGTTCTGGTGCGAACCGAACCGGGGGGTGTTCGGCTCATCCCTACTGCTGATCTCACAGGTTTGCTAATCTGACAGAACACGGCTGCTTTTAAAATTCAACATGAAAAGAGTCAGACGGATTTCAAAATACTGTGTTTCACTATATAAGCTGAGTTTACTGTTAAAAATAAGTGTGAAATGCATGGGTGTAAAAAGATGTCTGCTTCCCGACTTCTGACTGTAGCCTTACTGCGGACGAGTGCGGGGTGTACCAAGATGGCCTTGACAGAACGTCACTTCCGTTACTAACTCTGACTGGTCGGCTAATATGACGGAACGCCTGCAGCTGCACCAGTAGGCATCATACCAGTACCGTTTTTTTAGAGCCGGTGGTCGGCTCTCTTGTAAAAGCAATCAAAGCAGCTAGCTAGCTGCCAGATTACTTTTACAAGCAATGGGAGGGGGCCTCCCGTCCTCTTGTCTCCTTCCATGGCTTTAACGGGATCCCCCGTCCCACCGGGAGACCCAGTCGACCAGCCGACACTTCCGCTGGCTGATCAGAAAGCCAAGCCAAGACCAGTTCGGCTCTGAGCCACAGTAACCCGGAAGTGATGACCTGCCATCACTTCCCGTTTTCCCTGGATGTAAACCGCGTCATTTTCAAAAATCAGAAGCATGCAAGCACACAGATTTTGGTGTGATCCAATGCTTTTAAGGGCAGAGGAGGGATCTGGGGGTCTTATAGATCCCAGATCTCTCCATAAAGAGTACCTGTCCCTGCCTAAAAAAAATAACATGTAAACAAAAAGTGGATTGATTTCTCTCTATCCAGCAGGTCCGCCATCATAAAAATAAAAAAAATTGTGTAAAACCATCAATGCAACATTTATTTAAAAGTACAGAACACTCACATCAAACAGGTGAGAACAGACATTTCATCAAATCCTCACGTGAGCCTGACCACAGATGTAAAAAGAAGGGGGGGGGGGGGGATGCAATGACATAGACTTTTAAATAAATGTTGCATTGATGGTTCTACACAATGTGGAGCTATTTTTCTATTTTTATGATGGTGGACCTGCTGGATTGAGAGAAAATGTCCTTTCCTTAAGTGATGTGGTGTCGGATTGTTGGATTCACCTTACAGTTCATGGTTTGGGAGAGCTAATTCTCCTGATGCCTGTTTGACTCGGTGCTGATGGTATTGGAGTTCACGAATTTCGGTCAGCGTATTTAACCCTTTTTGGTTGGCGCATATGTACAACGTGGTGGTCTCCTAAATTTGTTTTTTACGGTTTTCCTTCTCAATAGACATGTGCAATTCGTTTTGTTCCAAATTCGTTTTTTTAACAAATTTTGACAAATTCGTTAATTCGTAAATATCTGAATGAACTAAAACCCGTTTAATGAACTTTTCCGAATATTCGTAAATTCCAGTATTCAGAAATTTGTAAATTCATAAATTCGTCAATTTGAAAATGTGAAAATTCATAAATTAGTAAATTCATAAATTAGAACATTTGAAAATTCGAAAATTATGGAAATTCGAAATTCATAAACTCGTAAATTCGAAAATTCATAAATTTGAAAATTTGAAAATTCGTAAATTTGTAAATTCATCGATTAGAACATTTGAAAATTCGAAAATTCGGAAATTCTAAAATCATAAATTCATAAATTCAAAAAACTTGAACATTTTAAAATTCGTAAATTCATAAATTCGAAAATTTGAAATTCGGAAAATTCGAAAATCTGAAATAATAACTAAGAGCCCTTGCACACTGGGGCGGTGGGGGCGTCGGCGGTACAACAGCGCTATTTTTAGCGCTGCTGTACCGTCGTTCTAGCAGCGGTATTCGGCCGCTAGCGGTGCGGTTTTAACCCCCCCGCTGGCGGCCGAAAAAGGGTTAAATCCCTCGTACAGCGCGGTATTACAGCGGTATAGCCGCGCTGTCCCATTGATTTCAATGGGCAGGAGCGAGGAAGGAGCGGTGAATACACCGCTCCTTCCCCGCTCCAAAGAAGCGGTTTGCAGGACTTTTTTCACCGTCCTGCCACCGCAGCACTTCGGTGTGAAAGCCCTCGGGCTTTCACACTGAACAAACAGCGGCAGCTGTTTGGGGGCGGTTTTCAGGCGGTATTTTTAGCGCAATACCGCCTGAAAACCGCCCCAGTGTGCAAGGGCTCTTACTAATAATAACTTGCCTATTACTTTTAAAAATTCATTCATTTTTCGTTTCATTCGTTTTTTTTTCTTTTTCGGGTCGTTCGTTATGATCGCAATTCGTAAATTCGAAAATGGAAAAAAATTTAAAAATTCCTAAATTCTTAAGTTCGTAATTCGAAAATCCGAAAATAAGAAAGAAAATTTGAAAGAATAAGTAACTAACTAATAACTAACTATTAAATTATAGGTGTTGGAATTTCCTTTCAAATTTGGCTGTTAGTGAACATAACGATATGAATTTATCCGAAGTTACGAATTATCCAAAATAATAAATGCCGTATCTATAAACAAATGGAACCTAACAAAGGAATAATAATAAAACAAACATTTTATTATTGTTATTATTACTATTTATTATTAATTTGTTCCGTTCATTTGTTTAGATGCGGCATTCGTTCTTTCTAATAATTCGTAACTTCGGATAAATTCGTATTCGTTTAATTCACTAACAGACAAATTTGAAAGGAAATTCCAATACCTATAATTTAATAGTTATTAGTTAGTTATTCTGTAGAATTTTCTGATTTTCTTTCTTATTTTTGGATTTTCGATTTACGAACTTAAGAATTTTTTAATTAATCGAATTTACGAATTTACTAATTGCGATCACAACGAATGACCCGAAAAAAAAACCCAAAAACGAATGAAACTAAAACAAATGAATTTTTTGGCAGTGCACACGTCTACTTCTCAACAATCAAGCTGAACACCAGTTGTTTTTAATCTATGGACTTTTTTTCATAAACTGTTTTTTTGTATATTTGCACTGTATGCACTTGGCACTTTGTGAGTTTATATATTGAGTTATGTGTTGAGATTTACCATTCACTTTGCACTAGTCACTTTATCAAAATTTTAGCGCAGCACTTTTTTCCTTTTAGTCATTTACTAACTGTTTGTTTTTTTTTGTTTTTTTTTAATGAGAGTGCATAGATATATCTATTTAAGAATTCTATCTGTATTTTTGTTTTCTTTCTAGAGGTTTCTGCTATGTTTGAAGCTGGGACGTCGGTCACCTATGTTTTCCAGGAGCCGTATCCAGTGTCCAGGAACGCCAGTGCATCAGCCTCAGCGATATACGCCGATACGGTGATTTCTAGGGAAAACATCGCCTTCAGCTTCCTGACCGCTCAGGCTCCGAGCCTCTTACTCTTCATTGACTCCTTCTACCAGGACTACCTTGCCGTACTGCTCAGTAGGAATGGTGAGTCTTTAACATTTTGAGGCCATCCCCTCTTCCTCAGACCCCCCCCCAACATCACTTCAATAAAAGGGTATAAAAGGATAATGGGCAAGGCTGGTGCACCCTCTGTTTTTGTTTTTCTAGTGTTTCCTTTGGGCTTCCCCAGTCCTTAGGGGGCAGCAAGGTCTTGCAAAAATTCCAGTTGTTGACGATCCAAAGTCCATCATTGCAGGAACATCTATCTTGGTCTGTACATCATTTCGTGCACAGGGTCTGGTGCGCACGCGCGTGCCACCGGACACCTGCTGTGATTGAAATCAGCGGTAGCCAATCAGCGGGTCCGGCATGCGCGATGTCCACCAAGACCCACCGATCGTTGACAGGAGAGGCCGAACGGCGGTCTGTCAGAGAGGAAAAGAGGGATCTTGTGTTTCTGCTAACCAGAAAAACGTATCTCTGTTTTCCTCCAGTTAAGCCACACCCACCCCCACAGTTAGAAATCACTCCCTAGGAGCACACTTAACCCTTTGATCGCCCCTGATGTTAACCCCTTCCCTGCCAGTGTCATTTATACAGTGACAGTGCATTTTTTTTTACCACTGATCACTGTATTAGTGTCTCTGGTCCACAAAAAGTATCCCTTATGCCGCGTACACACGACCGGACTTTCCGTCGGAATGAACTCTGACGGTTTTTTCGACAGAGTTCCGCTGAAACGGATTTGCCTACACACGATCACACCAAAGTCCGATCGTTTAGATCGCGATGACGTACGACCTGACTAGAAAAAGGAAGTTCAGTAGCCAGTAGCCAATAGCTGCCCTTTGCGTCGTTTTTGGTCAGTCGGAACAGCATACAGACGAACGGTTTTCCCGATAGGAACTGATTCCGTCGGAAAGATTTGAAACATGTTCTATTTCTAAGGTCCGTCTGAATTTTCTAAAGAAAAAGTCCGATGAAGCCCACACACGGTTGGAATGTCCGACGGAATGATTCCGTCTGACCTTTTCTGCCGGAAAGTCCGGTCGTGTGTCCGATTTGTCCACCGCAATGTCGACGTCCTGCAAAAAAATCGCTGATAGACACCATTACAGTAAAACCTTGAATTGCGAGTAACGCGGTTTACGAGCGTTTCGCAATACGAGCTATTTTAAAATAAAAATACTGACTCAATTTGCGAGCATTGTCTTGCAAGATGAGCAGGGTTCAAGCCACTAAGGTGTGCAGTACCGTATGTAGCCAGAGGTGGGGGGGCGCCGGTGATGTTCGGAGACACTCAGAGGCACTCTGAGACACTCCGAGCACCTTCGAGTGTCTCCAAGTGTCTCCAGCACCCCCGCACCCCTGGCCACATGCAATATTGCATACACTGGCGCCCCCGCATCTCTGGTCACATAGAGTACTGCATACACCAGCAGTCACTGTGGAACAAATTATCTGAGTTTCCATTGATTCCTATGGGGAAACTCGCTTTGATATACGAGTGCTTTGCATTACAAGCATGCTTCTGGAACGAATTATGCCGTAATCCAAGGTACTGTACTAGTAAAAAAAAATTAAAAAAATCTGTAATTCTATCCCATAGTTTGTAGGCGCAAAAACTTTTGCGCCAACCAATCAATACACGCTTATTGGGATTTTTTTTAGCAAAAACATGTAGCAGAATACATTGATGAATAAATGAGACTTTTTACATTTTTTTTATTGGATGTGTTTTATAGCTGAAAGTAAAAAATGTTTTTTATTTATTTTTTTTTCAAAATTGTTGCTTTTTTTTGTTTATAGCGCAAAAAACAAAAACTGCAGAGGTGATCAAATCCCACCAAAAGAAAGTTTTATTTGTGGGAGAAAAAGGACACTAACTTTAATTGGGTACAACGTCGCACGACCGCCCAATTGTCACTTAAAGTAGTGCAGTGCCGTATCGCAAAAAATGTCCTGGTCATGAAGGGGGGTAAACCTTCCAGGGCTTAATTGGTTAAACTCTGTGAATTGAGCTTTTTGTGGGTAGTTTGTGGGATCTAGAGAAGATTATGCACAATGTTATTGGAGTTGTTGTTGTGGCACGGCATGTACCACAGTTCTTCAAAATTAGGCAGAAGACATGAAAATGATATTTATTGATCAATGGCGTCATCCGATAGCTAAAGGAATCTGAGAAACACTGAAGCTTTAATACAGGTAATTAAAGGTGTCATCTAAAGCCAGCCATATGATTGTAATGCAATCGATATGCAATTAGCGGACCTCCAGCTGTTGCAAAACAGAAAAAAGAAAAAAAAGTCCCATGAGGCGTAGCAAGACTCTGGCAACACACAAGCATGACACCCAGAGGCAGAGGCATGATGGGACTTGTAGTTTTGCAACAGCTGGAGGTCCGCTAATTGCATATCCCTGTTCTAGATGGTCAGTGTTGATAGGGAAATCGGGAAATCTCTCCTGAGGAGCTATTGTGTTTTTCTGGTGGAAGGGGGGGGGGGGGGGGGTTGTTGTAGGGAGCTGTCCTTGCCGGGAGAACACACAGTGATTATTGCTAAAGGCATAGGCATGCACACAAGGTGTGCCGAGTGTGCCTAGGCACACTCTAATCACCCTGTGCCGTGCAGATTCCCCCTGCTGAACACCCCTACCCCCCGTGGCAGCTGAGGCTACAGAGAAAGGAACTGGGGAATCTCTGTCCTTGGTTCCTTTCTTTGCTATTTCACCAGAGCCCCTTAATGGGGCTCCTAACAAATTTTTAAAAAAAATAAATAATAATAAATAAACAAAAAAAAAAAATTGTAAAAAATAATAACTAAATAAAATAATAAAAAAAAACCTACTGACACAATCTCATCCCTACTGACAACATCCACTGCTCTGCTGACACCGTCCACTGCCCTACTGACACCATCCACTGCTCTACTGACACCATCCACTGCCCTACTGACTCCGTCCTCTGCTCTACTGACACAATCCACTGCTCTACTGACACCATCCACTGCCCTACTGACACCGTCCACTGCTCTACTGACACCATCCACTGCCCTACTGACACCATCCACTGCCCTACTGACACCGTCCACTGCCCTACTGACACCGTCCACTGCTCTACTGACACCATCCACTGCCCTACTGACACCGTCCACTGCCCTACTGACTCCGTCCTCTGCTCTACTGACACCGTCCACTGCTCTACTGACACCATCCACTGCTCTACTGACACCGTACACTCCCCTACTGACAGTGTCCACTGCTCTACTGACACCGTCCACTGCTCTACTGACACCATCCACTGCTCTACTGACACCATCCACTGCTCTACTGACACTGTCCACTGCTCTACTGACACCTTCCACTGCTCTACTGACAGCGTCCTCTGCTCTACTGACACCATCCACAGCTCTACTGACAGAGTCCACTGCTCTACTGACACCGTCCACTGCCCTACTGACACCATCCACTGCCCTACTGACACTGTTCACTGCTCTACTGAGACCATCCACTGCTCTACTGAGACCATCCACTGCCCTACTGACACCATCCACTGCTCTACTGACACCGTCCTCTGCTCTACTGTGCATGTGTGTTTGAGATTTGGGGTGCACATCCTAATGCAATAGACTTTACACGCCTATGGCTAACGGCTATAGCTCCCAGCAATGATTGCAAGAATAAAACCCACATGCTGGTTGCATCCAAGCTGATCAATCAATCAAAACTTGGGTACAATCGGCCTGCCCATACATGGATCGAATCTCTCTGCTAAGCTGGCCGAGATCTGAACTGTCCATGGGCGGCTTAAGCCGTGATGATACACAAAGCTGCTTCTTCCATTGTGTAGGGATAACAGGTGCACTTTACCTGGCTCTTCACAAGTATCATACACAGTGAGATGGCATTTTTCACTAGCGGCATAGCAGAATGAGAGTCAGGCTCTGGAACCTGCGGGCTTATGAGATAAATACATTAGTAGCTAAGTTGATTACCCCATCAACCGACAAGCTGAGAACATCCACATAATTTCGTCAGCCAATCTCAAAACTCATTTGTTTTTGTGACAATTTACGCTCTTTTCTTGAGTCAGAATTAAAAGGCTCCAAACAAGCTGGAGATCTGCTATTTCATATCAGCAGATGCCTTTCCAACGAGAGAATTTACCAAATAAAAGTCCCCAGAGGGGAAGTGCTAATTAAGAAACAGGTTTCTAACCCAGCTGTTCAGAAAAGCAAAAGTTGCCTTTTTCAATTCCAAAATGTAGCTGGAGTGTTTTTAAAGGTGTGCTCCAGTCAGAACGGAAAGTTATTTATTACAGGCATTTATATTGTACCAGCAATTTACCCAGTGCTTTACACACTGTACATTCACATCAGTCCCTGTCCTCAATCTAAAGCTGGCCATACACCTATAGATTATCTGCAGATTTTCTATGGTTAGATGGAAAAAGTGGAAGATTCCTCCATCCACACAGTTTAGCGAACATGGAGAAATCTGTTGCACTTTTTCCATCTAACCATAGAAAATCTGCAGATAATCTATAGGTGTATGGCCAGCTTTAGGACCCTACCTTGCATACTGTACATTTTAGAACCAATTCAAATGTTACCCTAAATATTGATTCTTTCCTATGTGTGTGTGTTCACATATATGTATTTTATAAATCATCGTCTGTATCATTTTTATGTACTTCATCCATCTGAAGAACCTGGTTGATCTAAACTGACCACACAAAGCATAGGAGCTGATCTGTGTTGGCGTGGTCAGTTTCCATCATTTGCCTGGCCAGTCACACAGACACACAGCATACCTATATTGGATAGTTTGTTCATCCACCACTTCTCCTGACCAATCACAGCCTGATTCTGGTACACACACCCTAACCCATCACAGCCTGCCTCTGACACACACCTCCTCCCAATCATAGCCTGCCTCTTAAACACACTCCCTGCTCAAGAACAGCTTGCATCCTAGCTTGGGCTAAACAGGCTATAGAATACAGGCACCCAGTATGTCTGTGCAGTGTCCTGTAACCCCGCCCCCACTATCAGAAAGAAGAGACACATAGTCACATGATAGAACTTTTTAACCCTGTAAAAAAAAATTAAGAAATAATTTCTGAAACCAAGCAAAATCAGTTATGATGCCTTCAGAGTTATAACGGTATTAGAATGTGGCTATACCATTGTATGCTCACTACTACTGTACCTACCAGCATGTCTTTGTAGCATGAAAGAACACACAAACTATATGCAGGTAGTGTACTGGCTGAGACAGAAACCAAGTACCTCAGTACTGAAAGACAGAAATGCTAACCACTAAGCCCCTGTGCAGCCCAGATTAGGCCTTGGAACAAAGTGAGTCCAGAGTAATTGCCTAGGGCTCCAGTTCTTCATTGGGACAGTACTGTACTGCACCTGTCTAGCAAGTCTCTCTTTGTCCAATCTTGGAACCTTTTCTTCTTATATATTTATTGAGAACTTTTACTTGCTGTCTCTTCCATACATATCATTTAAGTAATTTAAGTAATTTTTTTAGTGCTTGGAAGTTCTTCTTTGCCAACAATCAGATTCAGACCTGTCAGATATGATGGGTGTAGCTATATCAGCTCAGGTACTGACATTGGAATAAGGAAACTGACTGTTAGGAAAAATAGGAAATGGTTCAGTGCCCAAAGTTACTGCTGGCAAATGGTGGAACAATATCCCATGTTCAATGCACTTCAAGAACAACTTGATCCACTTCCTCAGGATACACAGGTGATATCTCTGCAAAGGTTATATAACAAATAATTCAAAGCAGAATCGTACACATCATTTTGAGATCTTGTAACATACCCAGCATATAAATCAAATTGCATACATAAGAACATCCACATATTATTTGTATTGAACCTGAACCATTTAAACCACTTCCACGGGCTGACACGGGGCAAATGAGGACAAACTTGGCCAGCAATGCCATTAGGATGGAATACTACTCTTATCAGGGTCTAGATAAAAGCATACAGGTCAAACACTAGTTAAATATAGACTCATCAGTCACTCCATATAAGATATACTATATTACCAAACATTTTGGGACGCCTGCCTTTACACGCACATGAACTTTAATGGCATCCTAGTCTTAGTCTGTAGGGTTCAATATTGAGTTGGCCCCGCCCTTTGCAGCTTTAACTCTTCTGGGAAGACTGTCCACAAGGTTTAGGAGTGTGTCTATGTGAATGTTTCCAGAAGCACATTCGTGAGGTCAGGCACTGATGTGGGTGAGAAGGCCTGGCTCCCAGTCTCCGCTCTAATTCATCCCAAAGGTGTTCTATCGGGTTGAGGTCAGGACTCGGTGCAGGCCAGTCAAGTTCCTCCATCCCAAACTTGCTCATCCATGTCTTTATGGACCTTGCTTTGTGCACTGGTGCGCAGTCACGTTGGAACGGGAAGGGGCCATCCCCAAACTGTTCCCACAAAGTTGGGAGCCTGAAATTGTCCAAAATGTCTTGGTATGCTGACGCCTTAAGCATGCACTGCACTGGAACTAAGGGGCCAAGCCCAACCCCTGAAAGACATCCCCACACCATAATCCCCCCTCCACCAAATGATTTGGACCAGTGCACAAAGCAAGGTCCATAAAGACATGGATGAGCGAGTTTGGGGTGGAGGAACTTAACTGGCCTACACAGAGTCCTGACCTCAACTGGATAGAACACCTTTGGGATGAATTACAGCGAAGACTGCGAGCCAGGCCTTTACGTCCATATCAGTGCCTGACCTCACAAATGTGCTTCTGGAAGAATGGTCGAACATTCCCATAGACACACTCCTAAACCTTGTGGACAGACTTCCCAGAAGAGTTGAAGCTGTTATAGCTGCAAAGGGTGGTCCAACTCAACATTGAACCCTACGGACTAATGCCCCGTACACACGGTCGGATTTTCCGATGGAAAATGTCCGATCGGAGCATGTTGTCGGAAATTCCGACCGTGTGTGGGCTCCATTGGACATTTTCCATCGGATTTTCCGACACACAAAGTTGGAGAGCAGGAGATAAAATTTTCCGACAACAAAATCCGTTGTCGGAAATTCCGATCGTGTGTACACAAATCCGACGGACAAAGTGCCACGCATGCTCAGAATAAATAAAGAGATGAAAGCTATTGGCCACTGCTCCGTTTATAGTCCCGACGTACGTGTTTTACGTCACCGCGTTCAGAACGATCGGATTTTCCGACAACTTTGTGCGACCGTGTGTAGACAAAACAAGTTTGAGTCAACATCCGTCGGAAAAAATCCTAGGATTTTGTTGTCGGAATGTCCGAACAAAGTCCGACCGCGTGTACGCCCTATAAGACTGGGATGCCATTATAGTTCATGCGCGTGTGAAGGCAGGTGTCCCAATACTTTTGGTAGTACAGTGTATCTTTGCAAAGGTTATATAACAACTATTTAAAACCAGGATCTTTCACAACATTTTGAGATCTAGTAACATATCCAGCATTTAAGTCAAATTGCATACGTAAGAACCTTAGTACATCCACGTCTGTTTTGTATTGAACCAGAACCATTTAAACCACTTCCACAGGCAGACACGGGGGAAATGAGGACAACCCTGGCCAGCGATCCCATTAGGATGGAACACTGCTCTTATCAGGGTCTAGATAAGAGCATACAGGTCAAACACTAGCCAAATATAGAGTCATCAGTCACTCAATTACTCCACATAAGATATAAATACTGTACACTATTTGCGAGATCCCTTTGACAAATAGAATAATTGGGGGACTGATAGGTCTATATTTAGCAAGTGTTTTGTTATTTTCTACCTTATTTTCTTATCTAGACTCTGATTAGAAGATGTGTTCCATCCTGATGTCTTTATTTAGCAAGTGTTTTGACCTGTATGCTCTTATCTGGACCCTGATTAGGAGTGGTGGTCTATCCTGATGGGATTGCTGGCCAGTGTTGTCCTCATTTGCCTTGTATCAGCCGTGGAAGTGGCTGTAACGGTTCTGGTTCATTATGAATAACACGCGGATGTACTAAAGTTCTTTTGTATGCAATTTGGTTTACATGCTGGATGTGATGCTAGATCTCCAAATAAGGTGTACGGTTTTGGTTTTAAATATTTAGCTATATGACCTTTGTAGAGATATCTCCGTCTGTCAATCCTGAGGGAGCAGACTAGATTGTCTGTGGCAAGCTTTGAAATTAGTATGCCATTCCACCATTTGCAACGAGTATACACCATGCATAAAATGTCTAGCTCGTGACAAAGGACAGTGGTGCAAGGCATGGCATTATGAGTAGTGTTTAGGCCTGAAATAGGTTGATATATTGATCAAAATGAACCTTTTAAATTGTAATTGTATGATGTTGACATAGGTGTGCGCACAGGGTGTGCCGAATGTGTCTGGGCACGCCCTAATCACCCCATGCGCATTAGCATTATCGCTCTGTGTGCCGGCGGGAAGATGGGAAAGATCTCCCTCTTACCGGCTCTGCCACAAGAGAAGTGTTTACGCTCTTCTCTTTCACTGTGCCAGTAGGATGATCGATGTGCCAGGGTCATGTATCTGTAAATATAAATTCTGTAAATGAAGAATGCTCTCAGAAATAGAAGTGTTTAATAGTTTATCTTTATCAATTAGCAAAATGAAAGCTAAATAAACAGAAGATACATCCAAATCAAATCAATATTTGGTGTGACCACCCTTTGCCTTCAAACCAGCATCAGTTCTTCTACGTACACTTGCACACAGTTTTTGAAGGAACTCGGCAGGTAGGTTATTCCAAACATCTTGAAGAACTAACCTCAAATCTTCTGTGGATGTTGGCTGCCTCAAATCCTTCTGTATCATCATGTAATCTCAGACTCAATGTTTTTGAGATCAGGGCTCTGTGGGGGCCAAACCATCACTACCAGGACTCCTTGTTCTTCTTTACACTAAAGATAGTTCTTAATGACACTGGCAGTAGGTTTGGGGTCGTTTTTCAGCTGCAGAAAAAATTTGGGTCCAATCACACGCCTCCCTGATGGTATGGCATGATGGAGAAATATCTGCCTGTATTTCTCAGCATTGAGGACACCATTGATCCTGACCAAATCTCCAACTCCATTTGCAGAAATGCAGCCCCAAACTTGCAAGGAACTTCCACCATGCTTCACAGTTGGCTGCAGACACTGATTATTGTACTGCTCTCCAGCACTTCACCAACAAACTGCCTCCTGATACAGCCAAATAGTTCAATATTTTGTCTCAATGGTCCAGAGCACCTGCTGCCATTTGTCTGCACCCCAGTTCCTATATTTTCATGCATAGTTGAGTCGCTTAGCCCTGTTTCCACATACTGTATTAGATTTGGCTCTTTGACCGCAATTCTGCCATGAAGACCACTTCTGGCCAGACTTCTCCGGACAGTAGATGGTGTACCTGGGTCCCACTGGTTTACACCAGTTCTGTGCTGATGGTACTGCTGGACATCTTCTGGTGTGGAAGGGAAGTAAGCATGGTTTGTCTTTCATCTGCTGCATTAAGTATTCTCGGCTGACCACTGCATCTACGGTCCTCAACGTTGCCCGTTTCTTTGTGCTTCTTTAAAAGAGCTTGAACAGCACATCTTGAAATCCCAGTCTGCTTTGAATTCTTTGCCTGGGAGAGCCCTTGCTGATGCAGTATAACTACCTTGTGTCTTGTTGCTGTGCTCAGTCTTGCCATGGTGTATGGCCTGTGACATCAAACTGTCTTCCACAACCTCACCTTAGTAGCAGAGTTTGGCTGTTCCTCACCCAGTTTTAAGCCTCCTATACAGCTGTTTCTGTTTAGGTTAATGACTGTGTTTCAACCTACATATAAAATTGATGATCATTAGCCCCTGCTTGGTATAATTGGTTAATCATTCCCTTGACTCTAATCCTACAAAGTCCCTGACTTTGCGCAAGTGTAGAATGTTGGCGAGTGTAAGAATTAATGCTGGTTTGAAGTCAAAGGGCGGTCGCACCAAATATTGATCTGATTTAGATTTTTCTTCTGTTCCCTCACTTTGCATTTTCTTAAACTGATAAAAACAAACAACTAAAATATATATTTTTGAAAGCATTCTTACATTACAGCATGTATTCTCACCTGCCTAAAACGTTTGCACAGTACTGTATATGAGGACCATTAATGTATACAAGGTGATCATATCACCCCTCGGCCACCTCTTCTCAAGGGCTTGGCATTTGAACAGAACAGACACTTGTTTTCTAGAGCAATTACCAACTTAGCAGTAAGAAGACCATGTAAGGTTACCTGTAACCCCCCCATCCCCCGGGTAAGTGTCTGGAGCTGGCTGTTTGTGATTGGAGTTGAGTGGCTTTCCCTCCTGAGCAATGGGCAGTAATACCCAGAGGAGAACTAAATCCCGACTCTCTTGACCCAAAAAGAAACCAACAGGACATATTTCAAGCCTGCACAACAGCGGAAATGGCTTGCATGGGTGAGATAAGAAATTAATTAGGATGATGCCTCTCCTAAATCTCAAGAAAAAATGTTGTGTATACAGAAATGTCTCACAACAATTTGTCCTCCGCCGCGCCAATAATATTTGCTAATGTCTGGCCTCCTTTCCTTTAATTAAGTCCTACCTTAATTATTTTTTCTTTGAGCTCATTAACGCTCTGTGCTCAAAGACATGAGATTTCAATAAATTAAAAGTGTTCTTAATCATTTTTATTGTTTTGCTGCACAAAATTTTAATCTTGG
The DNA here is from genome assembly GCA_037952835.1 of Lithobates septentrionalis. Classification (NCBI taxonomy): domain Eukaryota; kingdom Metazoa; phylum Chordata; class Amphibia; order Anura; family Ranidae; genus Lithobates; species Lithobates septentrionalis. The sequence continues at coordinate 2,374,460 of JBBDGP010001333.1, read as the reverse complement.
AGAGCGTTCTCTAATTCTGACTCGCTAAGCAACCGGGGGAATTTATGGGCATTTTCTCGATCAGCTGACACGGTGAATTTTCGAGCGTTCATATACAGATTTATCGATGTTTTTGGACAAGGCTTGAGGATTATATATATTATTCCAGTGCACGGTCCTGTGGCCGTAGGTTTACCAGAATAAATAGTATGAAAAAATGCTTAAAGCAGTATTACGAGTGGAAATGGTGAGAGACATAGAGAAAACAATTCATATAGTAGAGGATTCATTAGAGACATATTGGAACATATGGGGAAAATGGATAGAGCTTAAAGAATCCAAGGGTTGGAGGAATGTGAGGGAGATCTAAGGGTTAAGGGGAGGGGGGGGGGTTCCCTTTACTTGGGAGGGGGAAATGGGGAGAATAATTGTACATTTTGTACATTGTAAAAATATAATGTGGATATTTCAATGTGAGTTATATTGCTTGTAACTTGTTTACATAATAAAAGAGAGAATAAATAATAACAAAAAGCAGTATTAAACGCAAAATCAAAAATAATGGTATATAAATAAATATATATATATATATATATATATATATATATATATATATATATATATATATATATATATATATATATATATATATATATATATATATATATATACAGTAGCTCACAAAAGTGAGTACACCCCTCACATTTTTGTAAATATTTTGTTCTATCTTTTCATGTGACAACACTGAAGAAATGACACTTTGCTACAATGTAAAGTAGTGAGTGTACAGCTTGTAAAACAGTGTAAATTTGCTGTCCCCTCAAAATAACTCAACACACAGCCATTAATGTCTAAACCGCTGGCAACAAAAGTGAGTACACCCCTAAGTGAAAATGTCCAAATTGGGACCAAAGTGTCAATATTTTGTGTGGCCACCATTATTTCCCAGCACTGCCTTAACCCTCTTGGGCATGGAGGTCACCAGAGCTTCACAGGTTACCACTGGAGTCCTCTTCCCCTCCTCCATGACAATATCTCGGAGCTGGAGGATGTTAGAGACCTTGCGCTCCTCCACCTTCCCTTTGATGGTGCCCTACAGATGCTCAGTAGGGTTTAGGTCTGGAGACATGCTTGGCCAGTCCATCACCTTTACCCTCAGCTTCTTTAGCAAGGCAGTGGTTGTCTTGGAGGTGTGTTTGGGGTGGTTATCATGTTGGAATACTGCCCTGCGGCCCAGTCTCTGAAGGGAGGGGATCATGCTCTGCTTCAGTATGTCACAGTACATGTTGGCATTCATGGTTCCCTCAATGATCTGTAGCTCCCCAGTGCCGGCAGCACTCATGCAGCCCCAGACCATGACACTCCCACCACCATGCTTGACTGTAGGCAAGACACACTTGTCTTTGTCCTCCTCACCTGGTTGCCCCCACACACACTTGTCACCATCTGAACCAAATAAGTTTATCTTGGTCTCATCAGACCACAGGACATGGTTCCAGTAATCCATGTCCTTAGTCTGCTTGTCTTCAGCAAACTGTTTGTGGGCTTTCTTGTGCATCATCTATAGAAGAGGTTTCCTTCTGGGACGGCAGCCATGCAAACCAATTTGATGCAGCGTGCGGCGTATGGTCTGAGCACTGACAGGCTGACCCCCCACCCCTTCAACCTCTGCAGCAATGCTGGCAGCACTCATACGTCTATTTCCCAAAGACAACCTCTGGATATGACGCTGAGCACGTGACCTCAACTTCTTTGGTCGACCATGACGAGGCCTGTTCTGAGTGGAACCTGTCCTGTTATACCGCTGTATGGTCTTGGCCACTGTGCTACAGCTCAGTTTCAGGGTCTTGGCAATCTTCTTATAGCCTAGGCCATCTTTATGTAGAGCAACAATTCTTTTTTCAGATCCTCAGAGAGTTCTTTGCCATGAGGTGCCATGTTGAACTTCCAGTGACCAGTATGAGAGAGTGAGAGCGATAACACCAAATTTAACACACCTGCTCCCCATTCACACCTGAGACCTTGTAACACTAACGAGTCACATGACACCGGGGAGGGAAAATGGCTAAAATTTACACTGTTATACAAGCTGTACACTCACTACTTTACATTGTAGCAAAGTGTCATTTCTTCAGTGTTGTCACATGAAAAGATAGAATAAAAGATTTACAAAAATGTGAGGGGTGTACTCATTTTTGTGAGATACTGTACATCCCACAATAATAGTTTTTTTACCAAAATTAGAGTGTTCTGTAAATTACCTCCAGCATTCCTCCTCTTTTTGCCAGGGGCTGCTGATTTGCTGAAGCCCAGAACCCCTGAGCAGCAGTAACTCTTTAGGCTGTCAGCAGATCGGCCTCTAGTGACTCTGATTTTCGGCACAGTGCTAAGAAATAGAGAGCCACTGAGCATGTGCAGGGCAGAGTGAGGCAGTGTATTACTGGATTTTAAACAGCATAGGCTTTTATTTTTATTGTGTTACATAGCTATACCTGCAAAAGGGGCCGGCCTGAAGTGATCTAGCAGGACTTAATTTTCTGACTAACTTTGAGAGCAGAGTGCCACTCATCTCCTGCCTTCGGTACTGTATGTATATTTATTAAAACAAAAAAAAATGTGTGTATATATATAATTTTTCTCCAGCTCACTTTCAGAATTTGGATACAATGTAACGCGGTTGTTTGAACCCCCTGTTTATGCAAACGTGCTACACACAGCAAGCCTATAGACAAAATGTACCTGCAATCTGCATCTATTGTGATTGCAGAGCCGGTAACAAGCATAGTAGATTGCAACTTTATTTCCACTCTATTTTAGAAAGAGCCGTACTCTATCTTTATTCCCATCTGGAGAGATGGGGGGGGGGGGGGGATTAGTCACCTAACTTAGTATGAAAGAATACATTGAAACATTTGAATCCATTATACTTATTTATATACTGCTGTCACTTATGAATAATCTTTATGTAGAAGGCCGGCCGTGTTCGTGGGAACATGTTTTTCAATTCAACATCATTTCGGTAAATCTTATCCCTAGATCAGGGGTAGGCAACCTTCTGAGCACAGTGTGCCGAAAAATGTTTTCAGAGAAATTGAGCGTGCCGATTTTATAACAAAAAAATGTCAACTGCACACTCTCAATCACGAAAAGGATTTTTTTTATAAAGTAAATGCTGTAAACTAAACTAGTAGTGAGAAATGAACATCAGATCAGATCAGCCCCAATTTCTGCACCTTCACACCTGCCCCACCACTGTACTACCCTGCACATCTGCCCCACTACTGTAACCCCCTGCACATCTGCCCCACCTCTCTACCCCTCTGCTCATCTGTCCCACCACTGTACTACCCTGCACATCTGCCCCACCTCTGTACCCCCCCCCCCGCTCATCTGCCCCACCACTGTACTACCCTGCACATCTGCCCCACCTCTGTACCCCCCCCCGCTCATCTGCCCCACCACTGTACTACCCTGCACATCTGCCCCACTACTGTAACCCCCTGTACATCTGCCCCACCTCTCTACCCCTCTGCTCATCTGTCCCACCACTGTACTACCCTGCACATCTGCCCCACCTCTGTACCCCCCCCCCCCGCTCATCTGCCCCACCACTGTACTACCCTGCACATCTGCCCCACCTCTGTACCCCCCCCGCTCATCTGCCCCACCACTGTACTACCCTGCACATCTGCCCCACCTCTGTACCCCCCTGTACATCTGCCCCACCTCTCTACCCCTCTGCTCATCTGTCCCACCACTGTACTACCCTGCACATCTGCCCCACTACTGTAACCCCCTGCACATCTACCCCACCTCTCTACCCCTCTGCTCATCTGTCCCACCACTGTACTACCCTGCACATCTGCCCCACCTCTGTACCCCCCCCCGCTCATCTGCCCCACCACTGTACTACCCTGCACATCTGCCCCACCTCTGTACCCCCCCCCGCTCATCTGCCCCACCACTGTACTACCCTGCACATCTGCCCCACCTCTGTACCCCCCCCCGCTCATCTGCCCCACCACTGTACTACCCTGCACATCTGCCCCACCTCTGTACCCCCCCCCCCGCTCATCTGCCCCACCACTGTACTACCCTGCACATCTGCCCCACCTCTGTACCCCCCTGTACATCTGCCCCACCTCTCTACCACCCCGCTCATCTGCCCCACCACTGTACTACCCTGCACATCTGCCCCACTACTGTAACCCCCTGCACATCTGCCCCACCTCTCTACCCCTCTGCTCATCTGTCCCACCACTGTACTACCCTGCACATCTGCCCCACCTCTGTACCCCCCCGCGCTCATCTGCCCCACCACTGTACTACCCTGCACATCTGCCCCACCTCTCTACCCCTCTGCTCATCTGTCCCACCACTGTACTACCCTGCACATCTGCCCCACCTCTGTACCCCCCCCGCTCATCTGCCCCACCACTGTACTACCCTGCACATCTGCCCCACCTCTGTACCCCCCTGTACATCTGCCCCACCTCTCTACCACCCCGCTCATCTGCCCCACCACTGTACTACCCTGCACATCTGCCCCACCACTGTACTACCCTGCACATCTGCCCCACCACTGTACTACCCTGCACATCTGCCCCACCACTGTACTACCCTGCACATCTGCCCCACCACTGTACTACCCTGCACATCTGCCCCACCACTGTACTACCCTGCACATCTGCCCCACCACTGTACTACCCTGCACATCTGCCCCACCACTGTACTACCCTGCACATCTGCCCCACCACTGTACTACCCTGCACATCTGCCCCACCACTGTAACCCCCTGTACATCTGCCCCACCTCTCTACCCCCCTGCTCATCTGCCCCACCTCTGTACCCCCTGCACATCTGCCCCATCACTGTAACCCCCTGTACATCTGCCCCACCTCTCTACCCCCCTGCTCATCTGTCCCACCACTGTACCCCCCTGCACATCTGCCCCACCTCTGTACCCCCCTGCACATCTGCCACATCACTGTAACCCCCTGTACATCTGCCCCACCTCTCTACCCCCCTGCTCATCTGTCCCACCACTGTACTACCCTGCACATCTGCCCCACCTCTGTACCACCCTGCTCATCTGTCCCACCACTGTACTACCCTGCACATCTGCCCCACCTCTGTACCACCCTGCTCATCTGTCCCACCACTGTACCCCCCTGCTCATCTGCCCCACCAATGTTCCCCCTTTCTCTGCCCCACCACTGTACCTCCATGCACATCTGCTCCACCACTGAACCATCTTCTCATCTGTCCTAACACTGAACTTATCTGCTCATCTGCCCCACGACCGTACCCCCTTGCACTTCTGTCCTACCACTATAAACCTCCTGCTCATCTGTCCCACCAATGTACCTCCTTTCTCCTCTGCCCCAACACTGAACCCCCTGCTCATCTGCCCCATCACTGTACTAGCCTGCTTTTCTGTCCCACCCTGGACCCCCTTCTCATCCCTCCCACCACTGATGTATGGGATGTATGTGATGTATGGGATGTATGTGATGTGTGTGATGTATGGGATGTATGTGATGTATGGGATGTATGTGATGTGTGTGATGTATGGGATGTATGTGATGTGTGTGATGTATGGGATGTATGTGATGTGTGTGATGTATGTGATATATATATATATGGCTTTTTTCAGCGAGAATGCGGGAAAACCCAGTTCTGGCACCTCCAGCACTGATGCAACATTCTTGCTGGCTGCTGGAGGGTCTATGAATACTGGCTGCAGGGAGATCTGTTGTTGCTGGAGGGGGCTGCTGTTGCTGGGGTGGGGAGGTATTATGTTGCTTTGTTATAGGGGAGTCTATCGTCGATGGCGGGATCTATTGTTGTTGAGGATTTAATTTGCATTTGATCGATTACTAATCACATAATTGATTCCAAATGGGTAAAGTGATGGTATTTAAGCCTTGTGTGTAACTTTGACTTTAGATGTGTGTTTGATCTGAAGAAGGGCGGAAGCATGTGAGCCTGAAATGTAATGAGCTTATACATCATGTAATGTAAAGTTTGTTTGAACTTTGGTTCAATAAAGACATTTTATATACACTATATTGTTTTGGCCCACCCTTTGCAGCTATAACAGCTTCAACTCTTCTGGGAAGGCCGTCCACAAGGTTTAGGAGTGTGTCTATGGGAATGTTTGACCGTTCTTCCAGAAGTGCATTTGTGAGGTCAGGACTCTGTGCAGGCCAGTCAAGTTCCTTCACCCCAAACTCACTAATCCCTGTCTTTATGGACCTTGCTTTGTGCACTGGTCCAAATCATTTAGTGGAGGGGGGGATTATGGTGTGGGGTTGTTTTTCAGGGTTGGGCTTGGCCCCTTAGTTCCAGTGAAGGGAACTCCTTATGGCATCAGCATACCAAGATATTTTCGCATTCCCAACTTTGTGGGAACAGTTTGGGGATGGCCCCTTCCTGTTCCTACATGAGTGCGCACCAGTGCACAAAGCAAGGTCCATAAAGACATGAATGAGGGAGTTTGGGGTTGAGGAACTTGACTGGCCTGCACAGAGTCCTGACCTCAACCCAATAGAACACCTTTGGGATGAATTAGAGCAGAGATTGCGACCCAGGCCTTCTTGTCCAACATCAGTTCCTAACCTCACAAATGCGCTTCTGGAAGAATGGTCAAACATTCCCATAGACACACTCCTAAACCTTGTGGACGGCCTTCCCAGAAGAGTTGAAGCTGTTATAGCTGCAAAGGGTGGGCCAACTCAATATTGAACCCTACAGACTAAGACTAAGGGATGCCATTAAAGTAAATGTGTGTGTAAAGGCAGGCGGAAGGTGCTTGGAGGTCTGTAGGGGGTGGAGACAAGAGGTTACTCAGAAGAGGGGAAGACCTGCACCTATTCTCTGAGGAAAAAAGCCCTGTGTGTGTATATTTGTATGTATATATATATATATATATATATATATATATATATATATATATATCGGTCATCACTGGGCTGCATTAGTCTTGGATACAAGTCTTGGCCTATGCATGCAGTCCACCATTCCAGTTGCTTAAGGGCCATACCAACATCACTAGCTGACTTCAATTGCCGAATAGGACTTGACACATAATGGACTATAGCTGTTTGGCCAGGTTTTGTCCTCTTTGATTAGGGCCACTTCCATTGCCCCTCCTGCAGCTTATTTATACCCCGTGAGGACCCCTGCATGGTGTCGCAGCTGTTTGGACCAAAAGGATTCTTGATATTCAGTGCTGCGTTTATTTTATACAGAACCATTCATGAGATACCGGTCACCACACTCCAAATTCTATTGTTGATGCATCATGTATGTTGTGATATAATCTCCTGAGGAAGCCATATTTGAGGCGAAACATGTTGAGACAATTTCTTCAAGCAATTTACTTGTGACATTTCTGAACAATAATATGCATAATTTAAAGTATAAATTGTGTGGTTTCAAAGGACTTTCCTTTAGATGTATTTTTTTTAATGAATTTTTATGGAAATAATAAGAAGTTTTGTTAAGCATTTGATACAAAACATGTTTGGTTGATTTTTGGCGCCTTAAAAATCCCAAGTTAACTTTTCCTTTTTGTTGATTTAGTCTCGGCTACAGCTGCATAACACATAGAAATATTTCATAAGTGTATCTGATGGTACATAAAGAATTTAATAAGAAATAGTTCCGTGCATTCAGTTCAATAAGTCAACTAATTACGCTGATCTAAGAAACCAATTTAAACTGCGGAAGAGAAAATAAACATTAATTGGTCACCAGTGGCATTAAGCTTTTCGGCGCCCTCCAGGGTCAGCGCAGAGGTCGGATGTGGGTGAGATAAGGGAATCGGCTACACGTCAGAGAGACCCCCCCACCCCCTCCCCCGTTATGAGTGTTGCATTATGAGCTGGTTTAGTTACTCATCATATTGCCGCTCTGTGCAGATTACCGCGTGCCGCGGAGATAATGTAATACCAATCGGTTTTTGCCTGAGGTCGGAACTTTCATCATCGAAAAAAAAAATCCTTCTTTTAGAAGGCCAAATGCGGGTTTCCAGTGTGTTCAGTGCAAACCTTTCAGTACGAGGGACTCATTGTGTATTTTACAAATAATGCCAGGCCAAAAAAAAAAAAAAAAAACAGGTTTATTAATTAACAAAGTAAAAAAAACATAGTAAAAAAAAAAAGTTAAATTTTTAGTCTCAAGCATAATACGGAGCGTAAGCACATAATTAATAAATAAATATTACATAATAAGTAAATAATAAACAATAATACATTATTATACCTACATTACGTACATAATAAATAAGTACATAAGTATAGAATACATAAATAAATACAAATAACATAATAGGTATACAATTAACCAGTGCATAATAAATAGAATAAGGACAAAATAAATAATTGTTAATCAATTAATAATACATTATAAGCACATAATAAATAAGTACATGCTGTACATACACAATAAATAAAATAGGTAAATAATAAATAGTACATAATACATATATAAATAATACACTATAAATATTTAATAAACAACAGGTACAAAATAATTTGAATAGGAATTATTTCTTAAACTTAGGTGGCTACTCCTCCATCGATATCCATGAGAAGCTTCCCTTCCTGTGTTTCACATCTCATGCCTAATGATACAGAGCTGACTTGGTGCAAACGATGTGATTAAAAAATAGAGAAAAAAAAAAAAGAAACAAGAAAAACAGTAGATAATTTAAGATGATACCTGGCAAATCTCTCGCTTAATAATTAGCTGATGTGGGACGCTAAGACTCATTGGGATTCTTCTGTGTGGCTCCATAATTATCACCAGGAGCTCAGAGCGAGAGGCGCCGAGAACAAAGGTGTTCGGGGGTTGATTAAGTCCCCAGGGATTCCAACATTATTATCTACTGCCAGCAATATTGTGAAATAGGTATAAAGTATAAAATACAAAAAAAAAAAATCACTTTCCAAAAATATTATGTGGTTTAGAGCTTCCTAATATGTAAAGACCATAAGAATATTCAATTAATCAATTGATCAGTATCTCTATCTATCTATCTATCTATCTATCTATCTATCTATCTATCTATCTATCTATCTATCTATCTATCTATCTATCTATCTATCTATCTATCTATCTATCTATCTATCTATCTATCTATCTATCTATATATCTCTCTATCTCTCTATCTCTCTATCTATCTATCTATCTATCTATCTATCTATCTATCTATCTATCTATCTATCTATCTATCTATCTATCTATCTATCTATCTATCTATCTATCTATCTATTTCTCTATCTATCTATCGCTATACATTATTATATGTATCTATGTTTCATATGCATATTATATATGTAGGAAGGCCAGTATGGTGGCCTGAATTTATGGGAGGAGCCCGGGGGGTATTTAAGCAGCCCGCTCACCTGTGGTGCTTGTCGGTTTCCTGTGCGCGATATACGTCACTAGGCCGACTATTCGATATACCAGCGTCCGCAAGTTCTTGCCTCGCAAGTTCCCGTATTCGATAATCCGTACTCAAACTTTCGAAGTCCGCGTTTTTCGTTCCTAGTTTGTACCACGCGTCTGGCTTGGCTGTCGCAGGTAAGGTCCCGTCGGACTTTTCGTTTTCATATCATGTCACAAAACCGTGAGTTCAAATTTCGTTTCACCCGCATCTCACAAACTGCAATGTATATCGCTCATACTTTCGATATGTTACAAATTCGACAGCACAGCGACGCTGACGTCGCTTCATTTCTAGCATGTCGGTATCGATAGACAGCCATAGCCAGTCGCAAGTTGTAAATTATCAAAGCAAGTTAGTTCGATACCAATCATTTCTCATTTCTGAAACATTCTAAACTCATTTCTGACATTTCAAATCATTTCTGAAACATTTCTAAACTCATTTCTGACATTTCAAATCATTTCTCATTTCAGTCACCTACCGCGCTCCGATTTGAATCCAGTCGCACCAAAGATGCGCCGATTCGTTCCGGTGTGCCCCAGTTATTACGGCCTCATTTCTATACATGCTCCAGAGTTACGTTATTGTCAGTCAATTGTACCTCTGTCATGGTTATCATTTCATTTCCATGTATCACGTTCCGACATGAATTCAGTCGCATGAAAAATGCACCGATTCGTCTCGGCGTGCCCCAGGATTGGCCTCATTTCTATACATGCTCCAGAGTTACGTTTCATCAGTCATTTGTACCTCTGTCATGGTTATCATTTCATTTCCATGTATCACGTTCCGACATGAATTCAGTCGCATGAAAATGCACCGATTCGTCTCGGCGTGCCCAGGATTGGCCACATTTCAGTACATGCTCCGGAGTCCGATTCGCAGTCAGTCACTACAATAGCACGACCGATTCGAGCCTCCGTCATGGCAAACGATATGTTACACCCTCACTTACCGCGCTCCGTTTCGAATCCAGTCGCATCTCCGATGCACCGATTCATTACGGCGTGCCCCAGGGCTCGGCCTCATTTCTGATACATGCTCCAGAGTCCGGATCATAGCTAGTCGCAGACATCGGGGGATTGATCCATATCGCTGTCACGCAATTTCTACCATTTCACTCCCACAACACATCACCGTTTCGAAACCAGTCGCATCTGAGGTGCACCGATTCGTCACGGCATGCATCACTGGTTCCGATCGCATTTCATATCTATACCAGAGCTCGGTTAGTTGCCAGTCGCTAACACGGCACAACCAATTCGAGCCTCTGTCAAAATAATCATTTCTCTCATTTCATTTCATACTGCACTCCGATTCGAATCCAGATGCATCTAACAGGCACCGACTCGTCCCAGGAGCACCAATATTTTCAGTTGCCTCATTTCAATACATGCTCCAGAGCCCGGTTCACGGTCGAACAAATCATGACACGACCAGGCCGGACCTCTGTCATGCAGTTCATTCATTTCATAATCAAGGCAAACATTTCGAATCATTTCATTGTCACAAGATTGCAAGCACCATACAGATCATTGCTTCAAGTTAGTTAGCAATCCCTTCACGAATTGTCACCACCTTGGCCTTTGGCATGCTGAGAGACGTTCTATGCTCAGCCGCCCCCAGCAGAAGGGAAGAGCTGGATTGTATCTCCATACGGTAGTAGACTTGGGCCACAAGTATGGAGGATTTTCCTTTTACGAGTACCACCGTTCCTTTTCCGCAAAGGCTGCCGCCAGACTCACACAGTTCCAAAACAACAACAAATTGGAGTCTCATGGACACAGAGCTCTTCTGCCGCCATTTTTTCCGGCTTACGCTCACCCCTAGGTGCGATTTGCCAGACCTCCACCCACACTGCCACCTGGTGCGCCAATGCGACTTTCAAACGTCCTTTCGAATTTCCCTCTACCTCCGGTGCACTTCAGGGTCAGTCGGCCCCTGAACAAACGCCTCAGGTGGACAAATTCGGACGCCCAGTCCGAACCGTGGGAGGGGCAGCCATCTGCAGTAATTACAAATTATGGGTCCTGCAACGTCAGTCAGTGCCGCCTACTCCACATCTGCACCTTATGCTAAAGAGCGCACCCAAGGAACTTGTGCAAAGTCAAACAACAGAAGAGGGCATGACTAAACCGAAGCAACGTCTTATGGCTAAGACTCTACCTCACCTCACATCCCACCCCCTCTCTGGCCACCTACCTTATTCAGGGTTTCACAGTAGGCTTTCACACCGGCCTCATTTCACTACCCCACAGTACGTACGAATGTGGGAATCTTCGTTCAGCAGCCATCGACGAACAAACCATAGATCGGCTCTTACAAACAGAACTAGACCGAGAGTACGTTATAGGCCCTTTCACTCAGCCCCCTTTCAGCACTTGGAGAGTCAACCCTGTTGGGGCTTGTCAAGGGCAAATTCACAAATAAATTACGTTTGGTGTACGACCTGTCTGCGCCTCATTCTTCCCACATCCCCAGTCTCAATTCCCTGATTCCCTCCGAAGAATTCTCCATAAAATATTCCTCCGTAGACATGGCGATACAAGCAGTCATCAAAGCAGCTACAGGTGCTTTCCAAAGCCGACATCTCGGATGCCTTTAAGCTCCTGCCTATCCACCCATCCCTTTGGTGATGGCATGGCATCAAGTGGAATATTATTTAGGCCACAAAACTGACGTTCGGTTCGAAGAGTAGCCCTTGGCTCTTCGACACATTCGCTCAGTCTCTTGCTTGGATACTGTTACACAAGGCTCAGTGACAAGAAGTCATCCATTACCTGGACGACTTCCTACTAATAGAACCTCCCAGCAAGCCCCCAGGAGACCTCGACAAACTCAGAGCGATATTCGGAAAACTCAATGTTCCCATCGCCGAGCACAAAGTAGAAGGCCCAACACATAACATCACCTTTCTCGGGGTCAGCTTAGACACCTGTGCTATGCAAGCCAGTCTCCCCCTCGACAAACTAACCCGCATTAAGGCGGTCCTTCACAAATTCACCCACACCAAGGGGTGTACCAAGAAGCAGTTGCAATCTCTCCTGGGAATGCTGAATTTCGCCATGCGAATTATTCCACAAGGCCGCACCTTCGTGCCACGCCTGCTGAGATTCCTGCCAGAAACACAAGACCCCGATCAGATCTTAAATCTAGACTCCGCAGCAATAGCGGACCTATCTATGTGGGACGAATTCCCGTCCTGGAATGGTATATCCCTAATTATACCCATGGTTTCAGCCCTGTCACCCCAGGTGGTGACAGATGCTCCAGCCACCACAGGTTTCGCGGCAATTTTTGGCCATCATTGGTTTTCAGGACCCTGGCCTCAACAGATACTGTTGATACCCGGCTTTATTCAAACATCTTCCCTCTTCGAACTCTATCCCATAGTGGCAGCGGCACAACTCTGGGGTCACCATTGGACAGGGCAAACAGTAATCTTCACCACCGACAATCAGGCCACGGCAGACATCATCGACAAAGGCAGGTCCAAGTCCCTAGCAGTCATGTCCTTCCTGCGCAGATTGGTACAACTGTCCTTACAGCATCAGTTTAACATACACTGTGCATTATTCCAGGCAGATACAATTTAGCTGCTGACGTACTGTCACGTTTTAACTACACCTCCTTTTCAGACAGATTCCCGGAGCCAATCCAGTGTCGGCCCCTATCCCTGCCTGGTCACAACTGACCCTGGACTAGTTCAACATTTACAAGGAGCAACGCAGCTCATCAATCACTCACTCTCTCATAACACAATTTCTCACATCCTGCCGTAAAGAACCAATAGATGTCAAGCAGGTACTGGCCTTCATTTCATACTGCCACACTCAGCTGGCCTTATCGTACAATACCATTAGGCTATACCTAGCCGGCATACAACATTTCGTGACCCCGGAAGACCCCACAAAATCTTTACTGTTCTCATCACACGCTATACGAGCCATCCTAAGGGGCATCCAGGAAACAACAACCAGAGATCAGCACTAAGCGCTTACCCATTACGGGGCCCATCTTCAGGGATATGTCGACTATTCTGGCTACTTCGCCATTCGGTCTGCTGCCCAGCACAGTACTACAAGCAGCCATATAGTTGGCTTACTATGGGTTCTTGCGACCTGGCGAATTCACCTATAAAAACCCCACAGACCAAGTATTATGCAGACGGCACTTGCTTCGCCACCAAGACCATTTCATCCTGCACCTCGAGGTTTCTAAAACCCAGCAAACAGGCTCTGGAGTGGACATTCACCTCTACAGAACCAATAACAGCTGGTGTCCAGTCACCGTACTTAACCGTCTCCTCTCACTCCTGCCTGAACAACCGGACACCAGTCCTCTTCTACCATTCCCAGTTAAACCCTTAAACGCATGTCAGTTTGTAAAACACATAAGGATACTCCTCCGCAATCTTCACCTTAACCCCAGTCAGTACTCCGGACACTCCTTTCGCATCGGAGCAGCCTCCGCAGCATCCCGCCATGGGGTTCCAGACCACGTCATCAAAAGACTAGGCAGGTGGAAATCAGCCTGCTTCGCCCGGTATATACCCAATCCTCAAGTAGAGATGGCACAGGCATTCTCCAAACTGGCTCAATGAATACCTGAAAACCAAAAATATTATACCCCTACCTGAATGTTTTTGCCCCCTTATTTTGGCATACCGGCCATTAGACCAAGGCACACTTTCAGGTCCATTTCATATGGTAAGTCCACACTTCCAGGTCTATTTCCGATGGTAAGTTTTATGTTAACTACAAATGTTATCTATGTCCATATCGGACATAGGGCTCCGACCATAAATATATATATATATATATAAATATGTGACCCCTTCACAAAACATGACTACCCTTGTTGGCAATCAATCACAGAGGTCAGACGTTTCTTGCAGTTGGCCACCAGGTTTGCACACATCTCAGGAGGGATTTTGTCCCACTCCTCTTTGCAGATCCTCTCCAAGTCATTAAGGTTTCGAGGCTGACGTTTGGTAACTCGAACCTTCAGCTCCCTCCACGTATTTTCCATGGGATTACGGTCTGGAGACTGGCTAGGCCACTCCAGGACCTTAATGTGCTTTTTCTTGAGCCACTCCTTTAATGCCTTGGCTGTGTGTTTTGGGTCATTGTCATGCTGGAATACCCATCCACGAACCATTTTCAATGTCCTGGCTGAGGGAAGGGAATGGGCAGCATTCCTCCTCCTCCAAACACGGCGAGTTGAGTTGATGCCAAAGATCTTGATTTTGGTCTCATCCGACCACAACACTTTCACCCAGTTCTCCTCTGAATCATTGAGATGTTCATTAGTAAACTTCAGACAGTCCTGTACATGGGCTTTCCTGAGCAGGATAACCTTGCGGATGCTGCGGGATTTCAGTCCTTCACAGCGTAGTGTGTTACCAATTGTTTTCTTGGTGACTATGGTCCCAGCTGCCTTGAGACCATTGACAAGATTCTCCCGTGTAGTTCTGGGCTGATTCCTCACCGTTCTCATGATTATTGAAACTCCACGAGGTGACACCTTGCATGGAGCCCCAGACCGAGGGAGATGGACAGTTATTTTGTGTTTCTTTCATTTACACATAATCACACCAACTGTTGTCACCCTCTCACCAAGCTGCTTGGCGATGGTCTTGTAGCCCAATCCAGCCTCGTGTAGGTCTACAATCTTGTCCCCGACATCCTTGGACAGCTATTTGGTCTTGGCCATGGTGGAGAGATTGGAATCTGATTAGTTGATTGCTTCTGTGGACAGGTGTCTTCTATACGGGTAACAAGCTGAGATTAGGAGCACTCCCTTTATGAGAGTGCTCCTAATTTCAGCTCGTTACCTTTATAAAGGACACCAGGGAGCCAGAAATCTTGCTGATTGATAGAGGATCAAATACTTATTTCACTCATTAAAATGCAAATCAATTTATAACTTTTTTTTAAATGTGTTTTTCTGGATATTTTTGTTGTTATTCTGTCTCTCTATGTTAAAATAAACCGACCATTAAAATTATAGACTGGTCGTTTCTTTGTCAGTGGGCGAACGTACAAAATCAGCATACGCTCTGTGTGCAGTGAACAGCGATCTGCCCGTTTCTTCTCCCTGCAAAGCAGGGTAAAGCAAGTAAAAGCAGCACACATTACATATTATTAGACACACAGCTAACCCCTTGATTGCCCCTCGATGCTTCCCAGCCGCTGTCATTAGTACAGTGACAGTGTATAGTATTATCACTGATCACTGTATTCGTTTCACTAGCAGCGTCACCGTCAGTTGACCCTCCCAGCACCAGATGAACCACCACCCTATCACAGTCGCAAGTTGCTGATCATCGCCGCCATTACCAGTATAGCGTCTATACTATAAACCATCATTTGTAGATGCTACAACTTTCACACAAACCAATTAATATACACTTATTAAGATTTTTTTTTTTTTTTTTTTAACAGAGGCATGTAGCAGAAAGTAAAAAAAATATATATGGGAAATAGAAAAGCCGCGCTGAAAAAATTAATTAATAAATGAAACTCAATAATACACGAGTTAGATATAATAATCTCTATGAAACGTGAATAATAAAAATTATATGGTTATAAAAAAATATGTATAATTTGTTTCTAAATTTTCAGTCTTTATTCGTGTATATAATAATAAAACAAAAAAAAAAACAAAAAAAAACAAAACAGTGGTGATCAAATACCACCCAAAGAAAGCTCTATTTATGTGAAAAAAAATGATATAAATTGAATTTGGGTACAGCATTGCATGACTGCGCCATTGTAAACCATGAAATATGAACAAAGCACATCCCTCTGTAGTGTGCACTTGTCTCAATCCAGAGCACTAATGATATCAACCACACTGAAATATAGATTTTGGGTTTACTTACACTTTAACTTTTTTTTTTTTTCTCCTGTTTTAACACTGTACAAAGTCGCATTATTCAAAGCGGTTGAGTTAAAAAAAAAAAAACAGAAAAACAAACATAATACAAGCACAATAAATAAACACAAGTGTCACATAGACAGTAAAATATAATTACATCCCCACACACGTCTCTCCTGGGTAGTAAGTACAATACATGTCTTAGAAGTCTAGTAATTAAAACATTACAACAACAGAAACAATGTCAGTATAAAGCTACTTTTTAACAAACACAAACAAATGCTGTTGGCAGTCGGGATAATTAGCGGTTTTACGAGAATTCCTTTTTTTTTTTTTCTTAGTGTTTTCATATTTTGGGCTTTAAATACAACTTTAACCAAAATGTTTTATTTTTTATTTATTTTTTTATTTTTTTGTCGATTTTATTGTTTGCTCTTTTGTATTCCAACGATGACGATGAATGAATGCACTTTTCTGAATCTAGGCAGCAGCTTTCTAAAGAGCAGTGGAGAAAAGATTAATTAGGGCCCACTCACTTAAGTGATTCACTGCGGTGAATTAATGCATGTGTAGACGCGTTGAAGCTGACAATTGCGCGGTCATGCAACACTGTACTCAAACTAAATTTATATCATTTTTTTTCACAAAAATAGAGCTTTCTTTTGGTGGTATTTGATCACCACTTTTTTTATTATTATTATTATTATTATTATATATAAAAAAAAGGAAGAAACAAAACAAAAACAAAACTTTTTACTTTCTTCTAAAAAACAAATCCAATAAAATCATAATACAGAAAAAAATTATGCTGCGGTAAAGTGTAATGTGTCAATCGATAAGTAAATATAACATAAAATATAAACCAAAAATATCATAAAAAGATATTATAAGGCTGAAGATATGTCATGCCAAATATGCTAAATAACCCTATTCGGATAAAGTGCTAATGGTGTATCATCACTAATTAATCCACCAATACAGATAAATAAAGGTGACAAATATACAATAAAATACAATAGTGCAAGGTGCAATAAAATCATACGTCTTCATGAATTTAGGCCAAAATTTATTCTGCTACATGTCTTTGGTTAAAAAAAAAATCCCAATAAGTGCATATTGATTGGTTTGTGTGAAAGTTATACCGCCTACAACCTATGAGATATATGCTGGAATTTTTTCCTTTTTTTTTATACTACTAATGGTGGTGATCCACAGATTATAATGGGACTATGATAGTGTGGTGGACAATTTGACACTAACTGACAGTTTTTTTTGTTCTTTCTTTTTTTTTTTACTACTTTTTTTTTTGTTTTTTCTTTTTTTTTATACTACTAATGGTGGTGATTCACAGATTATAATGGGACTATGGTAGTGTGGTGGACAATCTGACACTAACTGACAGTTTTCTTGTTCAACTGAGTTGTACATTTTAACAGGGGTGTGTAGACTTTTTATATCCACTATATATATATATATATATATATATATATATATATATATATATATATATCTATCTATCTATCTATCTATCTATCTATCTATCTATCTATCTATCTATCTATATGATATAAAAAGTCCACACCCCTGTTCAAATGTCAGGTTTCTGTGATGTAAAGAACTGAGACAAAGATAAATAATTTCAGAACTTTTTCCTCCTTTAAAACTGTACAAAACAGTTAAACAACAAACTGAAAACTGAGTCTATCAGCATGGCACATCTTGACTTGGCAATATTTGCCCGCTCTTCTTTGCAAAAACACTCCAAATCTGTCAGACTGCGAGGGCATCTCCTGTGCACAGCCCCCTTCAGATCACCCCACAGATTTTCAATCGGATTCATATCTGGGCTCCGGCTGCGCCATTCCAAAACTTTAATCTTCTTCTGGTGAAGCCATTCCTTTGTTGACTTGGATGTATTGCTTTGGGTCGCTGTCATGCCGAAAGATGAAGTTCCTCTTCATGTTTACAGTAGCTTTCTAGCAGAAGCCTGAAGGTTCTGAGCCAATATTGGCTGGTATTTGGAACTGTTCATAGATCCCTCTTCCTTGACTATGGCCCCTGTTCTAGCTGAAGAAAAACAGCCCCAAAGCATGATGCTGCCACCACCATTCTTTACGGTGGGTATGGTGTTCTTTTGGTGATGTGCAGTGTTGTTTTTGCACCAAATATATCTTTTGGAATTATGGCCAAAAAGTTCAACCTCGGTTTCATCAGACCAGAACACATTTTCCCACATGCTTTTGGGAGACATGTGTTTTTGCAAAATGTTTGTTGCCCTTCTTTGTACTCGCTCCATTTCCAGTACATCCTTCCCGAGGACTGGTGCCCAGAACTGGACAGCATACTCCAGGTGCGGCCGGACCAGAGTCTTGTAGAGCGGGAGAATTATCGTTTTATCTCTGGAGTTGATCCCCTTTTTAATGCCAATATTCTGTTTGCTTTGTTAGCAGCTGCTTGGCATTGCATGCCATTGCTGAGCCTATCATCTACTAGGACCCCCAGGTCCTTTTCCATCCTAGATTTCCCATCCTAGATTTAACATGAGTTTAAATGTGATTGCTTAATTCTGAACACAGTTATAAGAGGGTGCGTACACTTATGCAACCACAATATATTAGTTTTAAATTATTACTTCACCCCCTAAAAGATTTGAGTTTGTTTTTCAATTGAGTTGTACAGTGTATAGGTCATATTAAAGGTGGAAAAAGTTCTGAAATGATTAATCCTTGTCTCATTTATTGACATCACAGAAACTTGACATTTTAACAGGGGTGTGTGGACTTTTTATATCCACTGCTTATATATATGTATATATATATATATATATATATATATATATGTATATATATATATATATATGTATATATATATATATATATATATATATATACGCAGTGGATATAAAAAGTCCACACACCCCTGTTAAAATGTCAAGTTTCTGTGATGTCAATAAATGAGACAAGGATTAATCATTTCAGAACTTTTTCCACCTTTAATGTGACCTATACACTGTACAACTCAATTGAAAAACAAACTCAAATCTTTTAGGGGTGAAGTAATAATTTAAAACTAATATATTGTGGTTGCATAAGTGTACATATAAGTTATATATATATATATATATATATATATATATATATATATATATATATATACGCAGTGGATATGAAAAGTCTACACACCCCTGTTAAAATATATAGATGTATATATATATATGTGTAATTTATGTATATTTGTTTGTTGTTTTTTTTATGTTAACATATTTGACTGTTAAAATGATCACAAAAACATGCTTATCTTCACGTTTTTACTATACTCTACTAGTTTCCCCCTCAATTTCCATGGAAAGAATGTGAGGGGAATGTTTTAGCTCCAGTCCGGTATCTGTGTAATTAGGTTATAGTTTTACTATGATCCTAAATTATTAAACTATACACATGAAATACACAAGACAGCATAAATCACTTCCTAGACAGGTAATTATTGGGCAAAAATAATTGAAAACAAGATTTGTTTCCGGAAATGTGCAGAGCGCTCTTATGAAAATTCAATTTCCAATATATCTTGGAGTGTATGGTGTCTTTACAGGTTTACATTAACATCCTCTCCCCAAAGAAATTGAAGTTCCATTAAAGAAAAAAAAAACACAAAATTGCATGTTTGTGTTTTATATACTTTGTGTGTGTGTATATATATATATATATATATAACTTCTGCATTACTTTTGGTGCAGTCCTTATATATATTCTGTATGGGGCTGTAATAACAGTAATGCAAAAGTGAAGATAGCCTTTTTTTTAACTTAGTGTACATAGTTTAAATTTCACATGTTGGTGGCCTAACTCTTCCTCTATAGTAACTCCTATGCCGCGTACACACAAGCGGTTTTGCCGTCGGAATAAACTCCGAAGGTTTCTCCGACGGAACTCCGATGGAATTCTGCTCAAGCGATCTTGGCTACACACGGTCACACCAAAGTCCGACCGCCCAGAACGCGGTGACGTTACAACACCTACAACGGGACTAGAAAAGGGAAGTGCAATAGCCAGTAGCCAATAGCTTCCGTCTCGTACTTGCTTCTGGGCATGCGTCATTTTTGGTACGTTGGTACAGCATACAGAGGAGCGGGTTTCCGTCGGAAAAAGTTAGAACATGTTCACTATCTAAGTCCGTCAGAATTTTCGACAGAAAAAGTCCGATGGAGCATACACAACGGTCGGAAAATACGATGAAAAGCTCCCATCGGACTTTTTCTGATGGACATTCCGCTCGTGTGTACGCGGCATTATTCTTCCTTTTCATAGTATATAATGGATTCCAAGCAGAAGCAATGTGCCGTCATTGAGTTCCTGATGAAGGAGGGGTGCAGGCCGTCCAACATCCACAGTAGGCTGCAGAATGTTTACGGAGATGACACTATTCATGAGCAATGGTTTGTCATTGGTGACTCTTTGCAATGATGTAATCTCTGTAAACATTCTGTAGCCTTCTGTGGACGTCGGACGGCCTGCGCCCCTCCTTCATCAGGAACTCAGTGACAGCACATTGCTTCTGCTTGGAATCCATTATTTACCTGCAATGAAACAGAAGAAGAAGAGTTACTATAGAGGAAAAGTTACTCTACCAATATGTGACATTTGAACGACCTAAAAAGTTACTCCCACTTTCGCATTACTTTCAGAACAGCGATTTTATTCAGTATATATGCAGTATTTATATTTACTGATCACAAGGTTTAATGGATTGATTTCTTTTTTCCAGGTAGTTTACAAGTGAGATATAAACTTGGCAGAGAAGGGGTGTATGTATTTACATTTGATTTGAAGAGACTAGACAACCACCGAAAGCTGCATCATGTGAAGATTACAAGAGAAGGAAAGGAGCTGACCATGCAGGTAATGTGTATACATATTGGGGGTTATGTACAGTATCAATTAGTATCAATGCTGTCAATGGGGCAATGAAAGAGAGTGAATAAATATTGCAACAATCTATCAATTTCCTCCCTCAGCTGTTCTAAAGCAGCATTACAACAAAATAAATCCTGCCCCAGCCCCCTGTCTGAGGTCGCCTTATCTAGTGGGACCAAAATCTAAGATTTAAGGTCCAATAATTTGTCATTTTAAACATTTGCTCAAAACAAGACGACATAGAACAGCCACCAACACCAACACTTCCCCATCATCAGGGCTGGATAGGAGGAATTTTGCTGAAGAGTATGAATAACAAGGATTCTAGAAGTCTTCATCTATCTAGGATTCTAGAAGCCTACATCTGTCCAGGATTCTAAAAGTCTTGATCTATCTAGGATTCTGGAATTTATTATTGTCCAGGAATCCAGAAGTCCTTATTCGGCCAGGATTCTATAAGTCTCCTCCATCCAGAATTCTAGAAGTCTTTATTATCCATAATTCTAGAAGTCTTTATCTGTAGAAATGTATTCATCAGGATTCTAGAAGTCTACATCTGTCCAAGAATCTAAAAGTCTGTATCTAGCTAGGATCCAAGAAGTCTTTATCATCCAGAATTCGAGAAGTCTTCATCCATCCAGCATTCTTGAAGTCTTTATTCATCTGTTATCAAAGAATCTAGAAATCTTTATCCATTCAGAATTATAGAAGTCTATTCATTCATGATTCTAGAAGTCTTCATCCATCCAGGATTCTAGAAGTCTTTGTCCGTAGAAATAGTCATCAGGATTATAGAAGTCTACATCTGTTCGGGATTCTAAAAGTCTGTTTCTATCCAGGATTCTAGAAGTCTTTATTAAGGGTGAGCCGAACACCCCCTGGTTCAGTTCGCACCAGAACATCTGAACAGGCAAAAAATTTGGACGAACACGCGAACACCGTTAAAGTCCTATGTGACACGAACATGAAAAATTTAAAAGTGCTAATTTTAAAGGCTTATATGCAAGTTATTGTCATAAAAAGTGTTAGGGGACCTGAGTCCTGCCCCAGGGGACATGGATCAATGCAAAAAAAGTTTTAAAAACAGCTGTTTTTTTCGGGAGCAGTGATTTTAATGATGCTTAAAGTGAAACAATAAAAATGAAATATTCCTTTAACTACTTCCCACCCGGCCAATGTACATAAACGGCCGGGTGGGCGCTCTCTCCTTCTGAGTGGACGTTCAGGAACGTCCCTCAGAAGGAGCGGGATCGCGCGCGCGCGTGCCCGCGCAGCGGCGCGATCCCGATGCGCTCGTGTCCCCCGGACACGGCGCATCTCGGATCGGCAGGAGGGCTCTGTGATTGGCCCTCCTGATCACATGACGGCCGTGTCCAATCACAGCCGTCATGTGATGTAAACACAGCCGGTTGCTAGGCGATCAGCTCTCCTCTCCTCACACGGAAGTTGTCGCTGAGGAGGAGAGGAGAGGGGATCGCTGCAGCCGGCTGATGATCAGTGAGTATGAGCTGTTTTTTACAGCTTTTTACTCACTGATCACCAACCTAGTGTCAACACACATGTAAATACATACATGTAAAACACACACATGTCCCCACATAATGTAAAACACACACACATGTCCCCACATAATGTAAAACACACATGTCCCCAAAACACATGTCCCCAAATAATAAAAAAAGCTGTCCCCCACATATGTCACACTAAAATCACATGTCCCAATGGTAATCTGCACACATATGTACGTGATCACCTGCACACATCTGTACATGATCATTTGCGTACATATGTCCGTGATCACACAAACCAATTATTATACACTTAACAGGATTTTTTTTATCAAAAACATGTAGCAGAATACATTTTGGCTTAAATTTATGACAAAATTCGATTTTACTGGATTTCTTTTAAAACAGAAAAAAGAAAATATTGTTTTTTTTCCAAATTTCCACTATTTTTGCGCTTATATCGCAAAAAAAAAAAAATGGAGTCGTGAATAAATACCACCAAAAGAAAGCTCTATCTGTGCGAACAAAATGATAAAAATTTTATTTGGGTACAGTGTAACATGACCGAGTAATTGTCATTAAAAGTGCGAGAGCGCTGAAAGCTGAAAATTGGTCTGGGAAGGAAGGGGGCGAAAGTGCCCAGTATTGAGGTGGTTAAACATCGTGCCTGGGGGGTGTCTATAGTATGCCTGGAAAGTGGCGCAGTGTTCCCGTATCTAGAACAATACCACAGAAAAATGACATTTCTAAAGGAAAAAAGTCATTTAAAACTGCTTGTAGCTGTAATGAATTGTCGGGTCCCGGCAATATAGATAAAATTCATTGAAAAAAACAGCATCGGTCCCCCCCCCCAGTCCATTACCAGGCCCTTTCGGTCTGGTATGGATATTAAGGGGAACCCTGTGCCAAATTTTTTTAAAAATGGCATAGGGGTCCCCCCCAAAATCCATACCAGACCCTTCAGGTCTGGTATGGATTTTAAGGGGAACCCTGCGCAAAAATTTAAAAAATGGCATAGGGGTCCCCCCAAAATCCATACCAGACCCTTATCCGAGCATGCAACCTGGAAGGGCGCAGGAAAAGAGGGTGGGACAAGAGAGCACCCCCCCTCCTGAAACGTACCAGGCCACATGCCCTCAACATGGGGAGGATGTTTTGGGGTACCCCCCAAAACATCTTGTCCCCGTGTTGATGGGGACAAGGGCCTCATCCCCACAACCCTTGCCCGGTGGGGGTCTGCGGGCGGGGGGCTTATCGGAATCTGGAATCCCCCTTTAACAAGGGAACCCCCAGATCCCGGCCTCCCCCCTTATGTGAATTGATAATGGGTACATTGTACCCCTACCATTTCACAAAAAAAAAGTGTCAAAAAAAGTAAAAAAGACAGGAGACACTTTGGGACAAGTCCTTTATTAAAAGATAAAAAAATAAGAATGTCCCGCGATATAAATTCATCTCACGCTGCCGATGAGCCGAAAAAAGGGAAAAAGAAATGCAACAGGTCTGCCTCCATGGTAGGCTCCAGGCGAGTGACGCTTCTTCTCGGTGATAGCTGTTATATAGCTGAGGGCGGGGCCACACGGTGATGTAAATGGGTGACCCCAGCCCCCCTCTGACGCCACGTGACATCAGAGGAAGGCGGGGTCGCCCATTTGCATCACCTAGTGGCCCCGCCCTCAGCTATATAACAGCTGTCACCGAGAAGAAGCATCACTCGGCAGGAGCCTCCCATGGAGGCGGAGCTGTTGCGGCTTTTTTTCTTCTTTTTTCGGCTCGTCGGGCGGCGTGAAATGGATCTACATCGCAGACCATTTTTATTTTTGACATATATACAGCACTCCCAAAACGCCCTGTCCATTGAAATGAATGGGCAGCGCTGCTGAAGCGCCTGCAAAGCGCCTTCGCAGCACCGCGACACAGGCACTTTTAACCCTTTCTTCAGCTGCTAGCGTTGGGTTAAAAGCGCCCTGCTAACGGCCAAAAAGCGCAGATAAAACAACGTTAAATCGCCACTAAAACTGGCGGCGCTTTACAGCTAACGCGGCGCAGCCCCAGTGTGAAATGGATCCCAGGTGTCCGATTGTTCGCTGCAATGTCGCAGTCCTGCTATCTCTGATCACCGCCATTACTAGTAAAAAAATGTAAATAAATAAATAAAAATTTCATAAATCTATCCCCTATTTTGTAGACAGGATAACTTTTGCGCAAACTAATAAATATACGCTTAATGGGATTTTTTTTTTACTAAAAGTAATTAGCAGAATACATATTGGCTTGAATTTATATATAAATTCGATTTTTAAAACATTTTTTGTGGATATGTTTTATAGCAGAAAGTAAAAAATAGTATTGTTTTTTTTTTTTTTCGCTCTTCTTTTTGTTTATAGCGCAGATATTATTGGCCTAAATTGATGAAGACATTTGATTGTTCAAATTTTTTTATTGGATATGTTTTATAGCAGATCGTAAAAGATGTATATATATTTTTTTTTACAAAATTTTCGCTCTTTTTTTTTTTTTTTTTTTTAAAGCGCAAAAAATAAAAAACAGCAGAGGTGATCAAATACCACCAAAAGAAAGCTCCATTTATGGGGGGAAAAAAAAGGACATCAAGTTTATTTGCGCAAAGCGTCGCACGAGCGCACCATTGTCAGTTAAAGTAACGCAGTGCTGCAAAAAAATGGCCTGGTCATGAAGGGGGGGGGGGGGGGTAAATCTTCCGGAGCTGAAGTGGTTAAAGGCAGGGACTGATGTGAAATGCAGAGTATGTAAAGTGCTATGTAGTCACTTCTATATACATGTAATTATAAAAGAAAACGTGAGCTTTTCCACATCTTATGGTTCGATGCACCTGGAATCTCGCTGATTTAAATATCCATTTTTTATTTTTTTTTGGACTTTAAGATTTAAATGCAAATTAGATTGGATTGTAGAAAACATTAATAAAGAAATCCAAGAAATCTCTAAGCACAGACGTGTTATCACTGAGTCCCTTCCCCCGCTGGCGGTCTGAGCTGTACAGCATATAATTATCCCGCGGTGTGATTATAGCATCACGTCATTCGCAAGACATTGTAAGCGACATTCTCACCAAACAAATAAAAGTCTGAATGGATGCTTTACACTGCACTTTATATTCTTTTATTATTTATTTATTTATTTAAAGTGATAATAAACCCAAAAAGCAAACATTCATTATATTGCAGCTTACCAATTCTTAGATGTGAGGGCCGCATTTGTTTTCTTTTTTTTTCTTTTTTTTTAGGTTTTCCTTCTTTCTATGTTCACCTGGTGATCCAACCAGTAAGTCTTTTCAAACAGAACAAGCTCCCTTGCAGATTTGGCAGTTAGAGGGTTGAGACAAACCATTTACCACCGACATGGGGATGCTTACTATGATCAGCTTTTATTTATTCATGTAAAACCTTTACCCCCCCCCCCCCTCCAAAAAAAAAACTGTTGCTGTAACTACTTGAGTAACGTCAGTTTGAGTTTGGGACAAAAGAAGAGGCTGAACCGCTCCAGGTAATGAACTAAGAGTGACGCCCCCCCCCCCCCCCCCCCGGTGTGGAAATAACAGGTCAAACAATAATGAAGAAAAGGAATCTGGACAGCTGCACTGCAATATAAGCCTTTATTGTAGCAGATAGTCAAAGTTCATCTCACAGCAGAAGCAGGGTAAGGCAGCTGACCCGTTTCACAAAATCATTGTTGCTTAATCATAGCCATGATTAAGCAACAATGATGTTGTGAAACGCGTCAGTTGCCTTAACCTGCTTTGGCTGTGAGATGAACTTTGACTGAGGCAGCTGACGCATTTCACAAAATCATTGTTGCTTAATCCTAACTATGAGTAAGCAACGATGATGTTGTGAAACGCGCCTTACCCTGCCTCTGCTGTTACATGAACTTTGACTATCTGCTACAATAAAGGCTTATATTGGAATGTGGCTGTCCAGATTCCTTTTCTTCATTAATGGCAGTTTGAGCCGGAGTTCAGCTTCAATCTGTTAGACCCTTTCACACTGGGGCGGTTTGCAGGCATTATTGCGCTAAAAATACCGCCTGCAAACCGACCCAAAACAGCCGCTGCTGTTTGTTCAGTGTGAAAGCCCCAGGACTTTCACACTGAAGCGGTGCGCTGGCAGGAGAAGAAAAAATCTCCTGCAAGCCGCATCTTGAATGAATAAGCACTCATCGTGAGTGTGAAACGCGTCAACTGTTTTTGTACGCTTCTGCTGTTATGTTTTGTGTTTCTTCATGATTCAGCTTTTCAAATAAAGCATTCATCATTATACCGGTGTGCGGCTTCCAGCTTTCCTCGATTTGCAAGCCGCATCTTTGGAGCGGTGAAGGAGTGGTGTATTCACCGCTCCTAAACCGCTCCTGCCCATTGAAATCAATAGGACAGCGCGGCTATACCGCGGCAATACCGCGGCTATAGCCACGCTATACGAGTGGTTTTAACCCTTTTTCGGCCATCAGCGGGGGGGTTAAAACCGCACCGCTAACGTCCGAATACCGCGGTAAAACAGCGCTAAAAATAGCGCTGTTTTACCGCCGACGCCCCCTACCTCCCCAGTGTGAAAGCAGCCTTAGTGTATCTAAATCTGCTCGTCCATATAACCCTCCCCGCCAGACTGACAATGCTGCTGTCCAAAGGTGCCCCCTGTGCTCCTTCATCCAGATTTTGGGCGCTCTAAGGGCCTCTTGCACATGATACTCCTGTTTGAGCCTCTCCTTTTTCAGATGTATTTTCAGGCTTTTTTTTTTTTTTTTTTGTATTTGCACTGATTTTCGCATGCATTTGTGCATTTTTGCATTTTTACACAAACTTATTCTTGTGTTCTCATTCTGTATGATATGCAAATGATCATGTGTGCGCAATCACGTGCTTTTGCGCGCACAAGGTGTAAATTACTGACCAAAAATGCTTTTTTTTTTTTTTTAACTGAAGATTGCGTGGCGCTTGTTTACGCACCTGTGTGTATAGGCACATTACAAATAATGGGCTGTATTTTAGCTCAGTAAAAAAAATTAAAAAAAAATAAAGCTGTACTGAGCTTTTTCAAGCTGCACTGCACAAGAGCCCTAATACAGGAGGTGTGTTACTGGCCGGATCACCAGGTGAAAACAGAAGGGGGAAAAAAGACTAAAAAATAATAATTGGTAAGCTGCAATATATTACATTTTTGCTCAGATCACTAGTAGAACTGTGAAAAACATGAAAAGATAAATAAACAAATAAGCAGAAATAAGCAAATAAGCTATCTATTTATCTATATATATATCTATCTATATATATATATATATATATATATATATATATATATATATATATATATATATATATATATATATATATACACTGTTACTTATATTACATTTTTGGTTTTTGATTTATTACCACTTTAAAGCATAGAACTGCTTTATGTGCAATGTGACTGAGATTTGTGTAGAATGTTTTTTGTTGTTCTATTTTTATTCTATTTTATTTTTTACAGTTTATTATTACTTTATTTAATTTTAATTAATTTTGTTGTTATCTTTTTTTTTTTATTATTCTTTTTTTTTTCAGATTGACAAGATCCTGAAGCAACGGCATCACTTTTCATCGGATATCTATTTCAAAGCCATCAAATCTCTCACCCTGGGGAAAGTCTTAGGTAGGACTTCACCCTTACGACATTTGATTTGAAGTGCTGATGGAAGAAGGCGTGCGCTCTGCGGGGGATTTTATATTGCTTTTGCATTATAAAATCTGACCTCCGGCCTTCCCATTAGTCTTGCAGAGTTGTAGCGGCTCCTCTCCTGGACTGAAACGGCTTCCTCTGATTTCGCCGCACACTGCGAGCTTCTGACAATTTAGGTGCGGGGGGTGCATGTCCTAAACTCACACTTCGGGGGATTCATCCCTGGTGCAGGTAAACACGGCCAGCATATGGACATCCTTACACAGGGCCGCAAGAAATTCAGTATTCATTTTATATATTTCATTAGTCTGAGTGCAGTTCTCTATGAGTCAGTACTGGGTTTACATTGCAGTCTGTGGCACTCACGTCAGACCAAAGTACAGCCGTGGCCAAAAGTTTTGAGAATGACACAAATATTAATTTTCACAAAATCTGCTGCTTCAGTGTCTTCAGATCTTTTGGTCAGATCTTACTATGGTATACTGAAGTATAATTACAAGCATTTCATAAATGTCAAAGGCTTTTATCGACAATCACGTGAGGTTTATGCAAAGAGTCAATATTTGCAGTGTTGACCCTTCTTTTTCAGGACCTCTGCAATTCGGCACGGCATGCTGTCAATCAACTTCTGGGCCACATCCTGACTGATGGCAGCCCATTCTTGCATAATCAATGCTTGGAGTTTGTCAGAATTTAATTTGTGAGGGTTTTTTTTTTTTTTTTTTTGTTCACCCGCCTCTTGAGGATTGACCACAAGTTCTCAATGAGATTACGGTCTGGGGAGTTTCCTGGACATGGAACCAAAAGTTCAATGTTTTGTTCTCCAAGCCACTTAGTTATGGCAAGGTGCTCTGCCATGCTGGAAAAGGCATTGTTCCTCACCCAAACTGTTCTAGGATGGTTGGGAGAAGTTGCTCTAGGAGAATGTTTTTGGACCATTCTTTATTCATGGCTGTGTTCTTAAGCTCTGTACACACGATCGGATTTTCCGACGGGAAATGTGTGATGACAGGCTGTTGGCGGAAAATCCGACCGTGCGTCCGCTCCTTTTTTTTTTTCAATTACCGATCCGGTGATCCAACAAGAGAAGGAAGGGGGGGCGCAGGCATCTGAGAATGCTTCATTCAGAGAGCAAAGAAGCCATACAATATAGGGACGCCGCACACGTGAAGATAGATGGAAACAGCCTCAGCTCCTCCATGGACTGACGCGTTTCACTCCGCTCTGCTCCAGGGCTTAAATGGGAGCTCCACCCAAAATGGGAAGCTCTGCTTGTCTGACTCCTTCCTGGTTTTGACAGGTACTCGCTTCCACTTTTGGATGAGTGTGCCCCCCCCCTTCTCCTTCCTTCGCAGCTGGCCCATTCACAGAGCGTAGCGCACTTCACACAGGCGCAGTAGGGAACAAGCTGTGAAGCTGCAAGGCTTCACTGTCGGTTCCCTTAGTGGAGATGGTGGTGGCAGCACCCGATGGCCGATTGAAAAATCAGCTCAGGTGAGGACACCGCTGAATTCCTGGACAGGTAAGTGTCCTAACATACTATATTACCAAAAGTATTGGGGCGCTTGCATTTAGAACTTTAATGGCATCCCAGTCTTATGCCCCGTACACACGATCGGATTTTCCGAGAACAAATGTTGGATGTGAGCTTGTTGGCGGAATGTCCGACTGTGTGTATGCTCCATCGAACATTTGTTGTCGGACTTTCCGCTAACAAATGTTGGCTAGCAGGTTCTCAAATTTTCCACCAACAAATTTTTGTTGTCGGAATTTCCGATCGTGTGTACACAAGTCCGTAGCACAAAAGTTGACGCATGCTCGGAATCACGTACGAGCCGGAAGCGCTCGGTCTTGTAAAACTAGCGCTCATAATGGAGATATCACGTACGTCTCGTACGTCACTACGTTCGTAATTGTCGGCCAACATTTGTGTGACTGTGTGTATGCAAGACAAGTTGGAGCCAACAACCTTCGAACAAAAAATGTTGTTGTCGGAAAGTCCGATCGTGTGTACGAGGCATAAGTCCGTAGGGTTCAATATTGTGTTGGCCCACCCTTTGCAGTTATAACGGCTTCAACTCTTCTGAGAAGGCCGTCTACAAGGTTTAGGAGTGTGTCTATGGGAATGTTTGACCGCTCTTCCAGAAGACCATTTGTGAGGTCAGGCACTGATGTTGGGCGAGAAGGCCTGGCTTGCAGTCTCCGCACTAATTCATCCCAAACGTGTTCTATTGGGTTGAGGTCAGGACTGTGCAGGCCAGTCAAGTTCCTCCACCCCCAAACTCGCTCATCCATGTCTTTATAGACCTTGCTTTGTGCACTGGTCCAAATCATTTGGTGGAGGGGGGGATTATGGTGTGGGGTTGTTTTTCAGGGGTTGGACTTGGCCCCTTAGTTCCAGTGAAGGGAACTCTTAAGGCGTCAGCAAACCAAGATATTTTAGACAATTTCATGCTCCCAACTTTGTGGGAACAGTTTGGGGATGGCCCCTTCCTGTTTCAACGTGACTGCGCACCAGTGCACAAAGCAAGGTCCATGAAGACACATTTTTTTACGCAGGATCACTTAGTCAGTCAGATCCTACATAAATACTCCAGAAATATATTCCCCCAGCGTGCAAGGATCCTAAATGTGTTATCGATGGATGTCTTCAATGTGAAATAATTGTCCTCCTTTCAGGCCTCATAGATAAAATGACATCAATTAACAATAATAAAATGCGTCGTGAGTCACTGAATGTCAAGTTAAGTTTTAATGATGCGTAATTACAATCGCTTTTCTAGTCAGGTGAGATGAAAGGACGGGAGAATTGATTCCATTGTCTTTGTCTTGCACTGTGTCATCTATATGACAGAATATATACAGCACTATTTTCCACAATCATCATTTTCCAAAGAGAGAGAGAGAAGGTGTCAGGAGCTGAGCAAGGGAAATTACTATGTATCTTGTGGTTATTATACCAATATTACAATACTTTTAGATTTTTTTGCATGTTGTCTTTTTTTTTTCTATTTTTTTTAAAGATATTTCATATGCATACTTTCAGACACTAGGGGGTGACAGAGATACCGAATAAGGGCACCCAGCAGCAGGGATGACCAGGTCTGTGTAGCTGCACTCAGGAAACTAAAACCAGTCTATATATGATTAACCACTTGTGGACCGCCCACCGTACATACTGTATGTTTTGGCAGGGTGGCCACTCTGCGCCACATCATGTACCTAGTGCATGATCCGCCATTTCCGGGTCTGGGGCACGCATGCGCTCCGCCGGCGACCCACTCCCGTTGTGATTAGACACAGCGGGAGCTGATCTGCGGGTACCGCAGACTCTATGTCCGCCACACCCACGATCATTAGGCAGAGAGCAAGAACGGCGGTCTGCCTATGTAAACAAGGCAGATCGCTGTTCTGTCAGTAGGGAAGGCATGGATCCCATGATCATGCTAAACAGGAGCATGAATCAATGCCTTCCTTTAGTAAAAGCACCTCCCCCACACAAAAACTGGCTAGGCACACAGTTAACCCTTTGATCACCCCTGATGTTTAACCCCTTCCCAGCCAGTGTCATTAGTACAGTGACAGTTCACATTTTTAGCACTGATCACCCCTTTCCCTCTGACGTCACGAGGAAACCCATAGGGAAGTCACCGTCAAGTCCCCGTGCGTCAGACGGGGCGGGGTCACGGGGTAGCCCCGCCCTCCGTTATTTAAGAAGTGTTAGAAGAGAAGCGTCACACAGCGGAAGCCTCCCGTCATGGATGCCGAGCGGCCCGAGAACGAAGAAGGGAAGAAGACTCCGTGGAGGAAGATGCCGGATGAAAACACCGGAGCAAGAAGCAGAGGATCGGAGGAAGAACCAGAGGAAGAAGAAGATGGAGGAAGAAACCAAAGGAAGATAGAAGAAAGATGATAGAAGAAAGAAGATGGAAAGAAGAAGACTTTAAATAAAGGAATTGTCAAAAACTGTCTCTTGTCATTTTTAACATTTTGACAGTTTTTTGTGAAATGGTAGGCGTACTTTTGTACCCCCTTACCATTTCACATAGGGGGGCGCGGGATCTGGGGGTCCCCTTGTTAATGGGGGCTTCCAGATTCTGATAAGCCCCCTGCCCGCAGAACCCCACAACTACCGGGCAAGGGTTGTGGGAATGAGGCCCTTGTCCCCATCAACACTTGGGGCAAGGTGCTTTGGGGGGGACCCCAAAGCACCCTCCCAATGTTGAGGGCATGTGGCCTGGTACGGTTCAGGAGGGGGGGCGCTCTATCGCCCCCCCTTTTTTCCTGCGGCCTGCCAGGTTGCGTGCTCGGATAAGGGTCTGGTATGAATTTTGGGGGGACTCCACGCCATTTTCTTTTAATTTTGGTGCGGGGTTCCCCTTAATATCCATACCAGACCTGAAGGGCCTGGTATGGAATTTACGGGGACCCCCACGTCATTTTTTTTTTAAATTTTGGTTCGGGGTTCCCATGCCGTTTCTATCAATTAACTTTTATGTGTATTGTCAGACCGGGAATTCAGTAATAGCCACGAGTAGTTTTAAATGACTTTTTTTCCTTTGAAATGTCATTTTGCTGTCAGACTGTTCTAAACACGGGAAACATGCGCCCCTTTACAGGCATACTATAGACACCCCCCAGGTACGAAATTTAAAGTAATGTTGCACTTTTTTGTTTCACTTTAAGCATTATTAAAATCACTGCTCCCGAAATACAGCCGTTTTTAAAACTTTTTTTGCATTGATCCATGTCCCCTGGGGCAGGACCCGGGTCCCCAAACACTTTTTATGACAATAACTTGCATATAAGCCTTTAAAATTAGCACTTTTGATTATTAATGTTCGAGTCCCAGTTAATGGTGGTCGCGTGTTCGAACAAATTTTTTGCCTGTTCGCATGTTCTGGTGCGAACCGAACAGGGGGGTGTTCGGCTCATCCCTAGTCATTGCCATACTTTTTTAGTTTTTAGCTATTTCAGACTTACTCTGGATTTGAGCGCTGCAGTGCTTTCATTTAAATATTTGGACCCATTTTGGAGATCCTGGAGTGTTGGTGACATACTTTGCGCTTTAAATGTTCTCAGTTCCAGCCAGTGGTAGCTGAAGCCCCCATTTATATCTACAGTTTCAGGAACATGTGCATTGCATATATCTTGCTTGAACTTTTGTACCAGGTGCCCTCCTCAACACTTGTCAATGACCCATAATGGCCATGCTGCCATATTAGGTCAATGATGTCATAAGCATACCGTCCAAAGCTGATGGCTCAACTCTACCAGCTTCCCTCCAGATTAAGTCAATCATGGGTTTGGATCAAACAGAAGCCCGTCCCTACACCCCACCATAATACTTACAGTATATGAGCTGTTTGGACATCCAAATCCAAAACCATAGCCATTAATATGAAGCTGGCCCACTTTTCAGGCCATAACAGCCTCAGCTGTTCTGGGAAGGCTTACCACATTGGAATGTGCCTGGGAGAATTTGTGCTTGGTTGGTTAACTCCCTCCCCCCATTTAGGCAGTATGGTATCCTAGAGACATTAAATCAAGGTTTCTCAACCAGGGTTCCTCCAGAGTTTGCTAGGGGTCCCTTGAGCGATGAGCAATTTCTGCCTCTGAGATAATTTCTCACTGACACCATTGATCTTTCTAGCAGGGAGTAATTAATCTCAATGACCACAAGTGTAATGCCGCGTACACACGGTCGGACTTTTCGTCTACAAAAGTCAGACAGCCTGTCCGACAGACTTCCGGCAGACTTTCGGCGTACTTGCGGCGGACTTGCGGCATACTTTCTAACGAACGGACTTGCCTACACACGACCACACAAAAGTCCGACGGATTCGTACGTGATGACGTACACCGGACTAAAATAAGGAAGTTCATAGCCAGTAGCCAATAGGTGCCCTAGCGTGGCTTTTTGTCCGTTGGACTAGCATACAGACGAGCGGATTTCGGGGTCCGTCGTAGTTACGAAGTAAAGATTTGAAGCATGTTTCAAATCTAAAGTACGTCGGATTTGAGGCTAAAAAAGTACGTTGAAAGTCCGGAGAAGCCCACACACGATCGGATTACCAGCCAGCTTTAGTCCGTCAGCGTCCGTTGGACTTTTGTAGACGAAAAGTATGACCGTGTGTACGCGGCATAAGGAGCATTCTTCCCACTGACCATAACACTAATGTTTCATGAGTAGTAGACATAGGGTTTCTCAACCAGTGTTCCATGGAACGCTAGGGTTCCTGCAGAGGTTGCTAGGGGTTCCTTGAACAATGAACAATTTCTGGCTCTCAGATAAGTTTCCAATGACACCGTTAATCTATTTATCTATCTGTGAGGGGGTAGTTCTTCCCAACGACAAGTGTGAGGAGCATTCTTCCCATTGACCATCACACTAACGTATCATGAGTTGTAGACATAGTCATTTTTAGCAGGAGTTTTCTGAGACCAGAATCTTATTTCAAGGGCTCCTCTGTGTTGAAAAGTCACAGTTTTCAAAGGCTGCATTAGACTGTAAGCTTTGTTGGCACAGAGCGAGTGAAATATTCAATATATTCTCTATTGCACGGTGTAATTTAATGACATTTTAGAAATTATAATGTAGATAAAAAGAGCCGAGCCTCCAGGAGAGTACATTAGATTTCAGAGTTTTGCGCAGGCTATAAAATAAACTATAAACGGAAGCAAGGTTTATGAAGTATTAACACATATTGCTGATATTATTTACTTTAATCTGTACAAATTCACATGCATAACTATAGATACATAAAAGAGTGCCGGATCCCTTTTTATGTGCACCTGCTGCCTATGCATAATAAATAAGGCTGTTTTATGAGCTGAAGTGACATTCAGCCCGTCAGTTCTCTAGCAAAAGGCACAAGCCACAGAATTCCCAGGAAGGGCATTGATATGGTACAGGTAAGCTCTAGTCTCTAAAAATAAAGGGGCGTATTTAAAAAAAAAGTGAACCTCCTTTGCTGACATTTACCCCTCACAATTTGTGAAATGTAGCAGTAATGGCCGCTAGGAGGTGTAAATCCTATTTTATAGAGTGCAACCAATGGGACCATTAGGCCCCTTTGACATCAGTGGACAGATCAAGTCTGCCTGTCTGTTTTTTTTAGGTGGACCCGATCAGAAGGGCTGGGACAAGGGGTGGGCAGGAGGGGAAGTTGCACAGTGAAGCAAAGGGACAAAAAATAGATGCAGGGTGGTACACCCATTCTATGGTATGTATTAATAGTGGGGGGAGGGTAGCGCAATTATGAATCCTTTCCCTGGGCTCTGGATGACCGTGTCTCGGTGCTGCCGATCAGACCACCCATTGTTCGTTATGTGTCCATTTACACCCGCCTGCATCCGATCTGGGCCACCAATGGATTGGATTGGATGACAGTCAGATGGAAACGAACAGGTGGTCCGTTTCCATCCAAATGCCCCATAGAGAATAGCAGG
This sequence comes from Lithobates septentrionalis, assembly GCA_037952835.1. NCBI lineage: Eukaryota > Metazoa > Chordata > Amphibia > Anura > Ranidae > Lithobates > Lithobates septentrionalis. The sequence goes on along the minus strand of JBBDGP010001333.1, from coordinate 2,338,579 downwards.
CTGTGTCTGCTCTGCATAGCGGACTGGACATGGACCTGTCATCCGCCTGCTTAGCGGCGGATCAGCTGCCTGTAGCTTCCAAAACCATTCGGCGCATTTTTGCATTTTGATGCACCTTAATGCACACTTTTTTAGATCCTGGTCTAGATTGCTGTTGGCTTCAGAAGGACTTCTGATTTCAAAATTTACCAAATTTTCTGAGGCTCCCAGTTTTGTAAAGAGTTTGGTCAAACTACCACGGATCAAACTTTCCAGAAGTTCACTGATCTTCTCCATATAAAGAACAATTAGACAGTTCACGAGGTTGTTCAGAGAGTGAAGCCCCTCACAATGGCCGTGACCCGTACCCAGAACCGGGAACTCCAGAGGGACGTCGCTAATTCAGTTCCTGAGAAATATCAGAAACCTGTGAGTGATTCAACTATTTTGTCTTCTACTGAAATATACGGTAATTTTGTGTGGACTGTCCATCCTTTGCTGCTGTATATTTTCCTAATTATAAAATCTTTCTTGCATGTTTCCAAGTCACTTAGGTTATTAAATAGATGATATATTTCAATTTGGGGTAATTAATTTTTCATTATAAAATACTACACTCGGTTAAGCTCCTCAGCATGCTTGATTTTTGGAAAAAAAAAAAAATGACACATATTAAATTAACTGCATTTATTACTGGAAACCAACCTAAATTATCCATCAATCTCTAAAGAATTTTTTCCTTAATACCTAGCTGCAGATACCACTACTTAGGACAGAACTCTATGACCCTTTTTTGTGCCATAAATTGGCACAAATAATTCACCCAAAAAAATAAATACGGTAAATAAAACCTCAATATCTGAGTAAATCATTCTATAAATGTCTGTAAATGTTTCATAGTTGGTATGATTAAATAGAGACACCGGTTCATCTAGTTCAACCTGTGTAGGTGAGTGTATGTATGTGTTATGCCGCGTACACACAAGCGGAATTTCCGTCGGAAAAAACTTGTATGGTTTTTCCGACAGAATTCCGCTCAAGCTTGGCTTGCATACACACGGTCACGCAAAAGTTCTCTGAACTTTCGACCGGCAAGAATGCGGTGACGTAAAACACTACGAGAAAATGAAGTTCAATGCTTCTAAGCATGCGTCAAATTGTTTCCGAGCATGTGTAGGAATTTTGCGCACCGGAATTGGTACAGACGATCGGAATTTTCGATAGGAACTTTTTCCGACCGAAAAATAGAGAACTTGCTCTCAATCTTTTGCTGGCGGGAATTCCGCATGCAAAAGTCCGATGGAGCGTACACACGGTCGGAATTTCCGACCAAAAACTTACATCGAACTTTTGCTGGAGGAATTTCCGATCGTGTTTGTGGGGCATAAGTGTTCATGTAAATTAAATGTCCCATATACCTGTATATTGCGTTCACTAAGGTGCCCAACTTATGCCGACGGGCATAGGCGTGCGCAGCCTATTGCATTAGGGTGTGCACCCAAAAGCTCAAACACACATACATATATATATATATATTGTCAAAAGTATTGGGATGCCTGCCTTTACACGCACATGAACTTTAATGCCGTCTTAGTCCATAGGGTTCAATATTGAGTTGGCTCCGCCCTTTGCAGCTATAACAGCTTCAACTCTTCTAGGAAGGCCGTCCACAAGGTTTAGGAGTGTGTCTATGGGAATGTTTGATCATTCTTCCAGAAGCGCATTTGTGAGGTCAGGCAGTGATGTTGGAGGAGAAGGCCTGGCTCGCAGTCTCCACTCGAATTCATCCCAAACGTGTTCTATCGGGTTGAGGTCAGGACTCTGTGCAGGTCAGTCAAGTTCCTCCACCCCAAACTCGCTCATCCATGTCTTTATAGACCTTGCTTTGTGCACTGGTCCAAATCATTTGGTGGAGGGGGGATTATAGTGTGGAGTTGTTTTTCAGGGGTTGGGCTTGGCCCCTTAGTTCTAGTAAAGGGAGCTCTTAAGGCGTCAGCATACCAAGACATTTTGGACAATTTCATGCTCTCAACTTTGAGGGAACAGTTTGGGGATCACCCCTTCCAACATGACTGCTCCCCAGTGCACAAAGCAAGGTCCATAAAGACATGGACTTAGCAGGGGTGGTGGGAAATTAACTTCAAGTGCAATAATTCATATTATAACTGTAACTAAAACATATACAATTAAGTGTAACACTCTAAAAAATAAAAAATCCAAAGTGCTATAATGGTGTGAACCTCCCAACTAAAAAGTTGTTGCACTCAAAGGTAATTTGTATTGCAATTATCTGTAGAGGGGTTTCAACCATCCCTGCTAAGGCAGCACTGATGGGCACTAATAGGCTGCACTGATTGGCAGCGTTGATGGGCACTAATTGGTAGCACTGATGTGCACTGATAGGTGGCACTGATAGGCAGCACTGATTGGCACTAATGGGCACTGATTGGCACTGATAGGTGGCACTGATTGGCACTTATATGCATCACTGATGGGCTCTTATTGGTAGCACTTATGGGCAGTGATTGGCTCTGATTCGCAGCACTGATTGGCAGCACTGATCTACACTGATTGGCACTGATAGGCAGCACTGATTGGAAGCACTGATGGGCACTGATAGGCTGCACTGATAGGCAGCACTGATGGGCACTGACTTGCAGCACTGATGGGCACTGGTAGGTGGCATTGATAGGCAGCACTGATGGGCACTAATTGTCAGCACTGATTGGTACTGATAGGCAGCACTGATTGGTACTGATAGGCAGCACTGATATACAGCACTAATGTGCACTGATTGACAGCACTGATGGGCAGCACTTATGGGCACTGATAGGCAGCACAGATGGGCACTGATATGCAGCACTGATAGGCAGCATTGGTTGGCACTGATTTACAGCATTGGTTGGCACTGATAGGCAGCACTGGTTGGCACTGATAGGCAGCACTGGTTTGCACTGATAGGCAGAATTGGTTGGCACTGATAAGCAGCACTGGCACAGATAGGCAGTACTGGTTGGCACTGATAGGCAGCACTGGCACTGATAGGCAGCATTGGTTGGCATTGATAAGCAGCACTGGTTTGCACTGATAGGCAGCACTGGTTTGAATTGGTTGGCACTGGTAGGCAGAATTGGTTGGCTCTGATAAGCAGCACTGGCACGGATAGGCAGTACTGGTTGGCACTGATAGGCAGCATTGGTTTGCACTGATTGGCAGCATTTGTTAGCACTGATTGGCAGCATTTGTTGGCACTGATTGGCAGCATTCGTTGGCACTGATAGGCAGCATTGGTTGGCACTGATTGGCAGCACTGATGGGCACTGACTGGCAGCACTGATGGGCACTAATTGTCAGCACTGAATGGCACTGATAGGCAGCACTGATGGGCACTAATTGGCAGCACTGATAGGCAGCATTGGTTGGCACTGATTGACAGCATTGGTTGGCACTGATTTACAGCATTGGTTGGCACTGATAGGCAGCACTGGTTTGCACTGATAGGCAGCACTGGTTGGCACTGATAGGCAGAATTGGTTGGCACTGATAAGCAGCACTGGCACAGATAGGCAGAACTGGTTGGCATTGATAGGCAACATTGGTTTGCACTGATAAGCAGCACTGGCACAGATAGGCAGCATTGGTTGGCACTGATAAGCAGCAGTGGCACTGATAGGCAACAGTGGTTGGCACTGATAGGCGGCACTGGTTTGCACTGATAGGCAGTACTGTTTGGCACTGATAGGCAGCATTGGTTGGCACTGATTGGCAGCATTGGTTGGCACTGATTGGCAGCATTGGTTGGCACTGATAGGCAGCATTGGTTGGCACTGATTGGCAGAATTGATTGGCACTGATTGGCAGCATTGGGTGGCACAGATAGGAGAGAGGAGGAGTTTCACATTCAGCAGATGGTGAGAATTGCCAGAGCTGTTCAGTGTATGAAACTGTCAGATAATGACACTGCATGCAGGGAGAGAGACACAGCTGTTAAAAGTCAGCGGTGATGCTGGTGGTGGGCGGGACTGAACATTTACCAAACACCATCCAATAGGATGGGTCTGGGCGGGCCGCTACATTTCTCTGGCTCCGCCCCCTCTCTGAAGCAGCCCAATCATTGGCTGGTGTTGCCGCTTGATCCCGCCCACCCCCGACATCGCGGCTGAGTTGTGATGACTTACAACAACTCAGCCACGATGTCGGGAGTGGGCGGGACCAAGCGCTATAAACACAAGCCAATGTTTGAGCTGCTTCAGAGAGCGGCCCGCCCAGACCCCATCCCATTGGCTGGTGTTTGATGGCCGTTCTGTCCCGCCCACCCCCGACATCACCCTGACATTAAGACAGCTGGTCTCACTTCCTGCATGCAGTGTCATTATCTGACAGTTCCATACACTGATCAGCTCTGGCAATTCTCACGCTCTGCTGCCTGTGAAACTGTTTCACAGGCAGCGCGGGCCACACACTCTCTTAGATGCAGCATTTTGGGGCAAATCTCTGGACACAGCACGGGGTGATTAGGGTGTGCCCAGGCACACCTGGCACACCCCTTGCGCACGCCTATGCCGACAGGAAATGTTGGATGTGAGCTTGTTGTCAGAAAGTCAGACGGTGTGTATGCTCCATCGAACATTTGCTGTCGGAATTTCCGGCCACAAATGTTTGAGAGCAGGTTCTCAAATTTTCCGCCAACTTCACTTGTTGTCAGAAAGTCCGATCGTGTGTACACAAGTCCGTCGCACAAAAGCTTGCGCATGCTCGGAATATCAAGCAGAAGGAGCCGCACTGGCTATTGTACTTCCCTTTTCTCAGTTCATCGTACGTCTTGTACGTCACCGCATTCTTGCGTTCGGAATTTCCAACAATATTTGTGCGACCGTTTGTATGCAAGACAAGTTTGAGCCAACATCCTTCGGAAAAAAGTCCACGGTTTTGTTGTCGGAAATTCGGATCGCGTGTATGCGGCATAAGAGTTTTTAGACACTTCCCACTGACATCACTGATTGTGGAAGGGCATTCCACATCCTTACCACTCTCACAGTAAAGAACCCCTTACATAGTTTAAGGCTGAACAGCTTCTCCTCCAATTTCATTGAGTGGCAGCATGCCCTCTTAAGCTCCCTGAGTAGTTTTCTCCCTATGCTAGAATCACCAGTTAGGTATTTGTATATCGCTATCGTATCTCCTCTCAAGTGTCTCCTCTTCAGGGAGAATAAGTTTAATGTTTGGAGTTCCTCCAGCCCTCTGAATAGTTTTGGCACCCTTCTCTGGACTCTCTGCGGTTCTAGCACATCCTTTCTGTCATTGCCTTTCCACAAGCATTGCGGCTACTTTGGGGCACAGGGAGGAGGTATCTGTGAGGTGGCCTACTTAATCTACCCCATTCTAGGTATGCCTGGCAGCAAAACGCCAAGCAAGGGCTAAGGTCATGGATGGGCTGTTTTACACCATGTAGAACACAGAAACTATGCTTCTTCTGCAAGAACTATAGAGAAAAGATTACAGTATATGCACATGAGCAAAGGCCAGCTCAAAGAGCTATTCCTGGACCTGTAATCAATTTTGCAATAGACTCAGTTGTCCATGGATAAATCAAAAGAGCTCCACCACGGCTGCATGGCACCATCTTTAGGTTCATTTGTCCTGTAGCCTTCATGGTATCTCCATGAGTTCTTTCGGGGCTTTATATCCATGGACAACTGAGTCTAATAAAAATTGATTGCGAGTCTACTTAAAGTGGAAGTAAACCCATTGATTTAACGGTTTCAGAAAACAGTTACATTCTCGGCATGCTGGGATTGCTAACAGTTACATTTGCTTTTGCTGTCAACCAAACTGTCAAACCACCCAATGTCATAACTGATCACATGTGCAGCATCATGGCAGTTGAAGATTAAACAGAGGTCAAGATGGCAGCTATCATGGCTGAAAACGATAGGACTGTTTACTTCCGCTTTAAGGCAAGAAGGTGACTTTGAAATGAGGAGCTACTAATTCTAGCTGCAGATCCCACTACTTAGAAGTGAACTCAAGGATCAGCCCTTTTTTTGTGCCATAAATTGTCTTCCTAGTGTACCAATAATTTAAAAAAGTAATTAAAAAACAAATTTATGTCTGAGGAAGGCATTCTATAAATGCCTTTCCCCAAACATTGTGGCTACCTTGGGAAAGTGGCAGGGGAGATCTGTGAGGTGGCCTACTTGATCTACCCCATTCTAGGTATGCCTGGCAGAAAAACGCCAAGCAAGGGCTAAGGTCAAGGATGGGCTGTTTTATACAGGGTAGAACACAGAAACTATTCACCAATTGCAGGCCCAATGTTGTACTGTCAGTGTTACCTTCAAGAACTACATGTACATGTACATGACTGGAGGCCAGCTTGTGGTGGCTAGCAGACCTATGAACCTATTCCTGGACTTGTAATCAATTTTTAAATAGACTGAGATGTCCTTGGATAAATCACCCTAAAATAACCCCAACTCAGGGCTGGATGGCACCATCTTTAGGGTTATAGGTCCAGTAGCCTTCATGGTATCTCCATGAGCCATATACCAGACTTATGAACCTAAAGTTGGTGCCAGCAAGCCCTGCAGTGAAGTTCTTTCAGGGCTATTTATTCATGGACAACAGAGTCTATTAAAAATTGATTGCGAGTCTACTTGAGGTAAGAAGGTGATTTTGAAATGGGGAGAACACATAAACTATTAACCCATTGAAGGGTCAGCCTTGTACTGTTAGTACTACCAGGCAAGAACTATAGAGAAAAGTTTATAGTAGCTGTACATGACCGGAGGCCAACTGATGGAGATAGCATGGTGGCTACCAGATTTATGAACCTATACCTTTACTTGTAATCAATTTTTCAATAGACTTAGTTGTCTATGGATAAGTAGCCCTGAAAGAACTCCTCTACAGGACTTAAAGTGGTGTTCCGGCCAAAATTATACTTTTAAAAAAAAAATACCCCTATAATACACAAGCTTAATGTATTCTAGTAAAGTTAGTCTGTAAACTAAGGTCTGTTTTGTTAGTTTATAGCAGTAGTTTGTTATTTTATAAACTTACAGAAGGCCGTGTCCATCTTAAGTGTGGGCATCTGAAGCCAGACTGTATTTCTTCCTGGATCTCATCCTTGCAGATCTCGCACATGCTCAGTGCAGCACAAGCAGTGTAATAGGTTTCATGTCAGGTTTCCATAGCAACGGCAGTGTCAGAGGAAGTTGCCGCCCCTTCTCAGAAGGCATTGCAAACAGGAAATGATGCGATGGGCCACGGCCAGGGAGGAGGAAGTGAAAATTGAATACAGCAGATATACAGTAGGTGCTGAGAATTTTTTTTTAAAAATATCCAATTCATTTACAGTGCACATTTTAGTGAGGGATGCTGAAGAGTTGTAAAAGTGGGTGGAACTCCACTTTAATGGCACCATTTTTAGGTTCATTCTAGACTTATGAGCCTAAAGATGGTGCCAGTAAGCCCTGTGGTGGAGTTCTTTCAGGGCTAATTATCCATGGACAAATTAGTCTATTGAAAATTGATTGAGTCCACTTAAGGTAAGAAGGTGATTTTGGAATGGGGAGTTGCTAAATCTGACTGGAGCTTAATTTTAAAGTTTGGGATAAAGTGGGGACAAATTAGAACCTATGTCAGGTATTTATTTCACCCTCCTTGTTTCTTTTATTGATCATTGTCTCCTGACTAAAAGGTGAGGGAAAAAAATCCAAAATGTTTAATTTGTCACTGGAACAGAAGACAAATCCTCCAATTAGAACAGTTATTGTGGTGGCAACTGTTGAAGAGAGTTAATATCTGGAGCTTGTCCCTGATCATCCAAATTGGAACGGCCTCTAGACCCTCTAGCGGGGAATCACCTGATGTGTTCCTTACAGATAAGGATAGTAGGATTGTTCAGGTATCTGGGAATTATAATCTGGCCCCTACCTTGCAGACTAACTTAAACTAAATCTTTTCCCTGTCTTAACCAAATTTAGCCTTAAAAGTAAGATCTGGTGTAAGATACCCCTGACAGTTATAGGTAAAGCAACTTGACTTCAAATGATCTTGGTGCCACGACTACTATATGTCTTGCATAGTTCCCCGGTATTGATTTTTCAAAAATGGTTCAAACAGATATACTCTTTATTTAGGGACTTCATTTAGAAGCAATGAGACCCCCCCCCCCCCCCAATTAAACCTTCCACTCTTCAGTTACCCAAAGACATGGGGGGTTCCTGTGGTTCCTACATGAGGACTTATGTGAAAGCATGCCAGTTATTACAGCATATGGCTGGGTTTGGAAACATCAATACAGAAGACCCAAATCTGGGAATATTTGTGCAAGTATAAATTATCAGAATTCCTCGAGGGTGGATGTCAGTCTGGAGGAGTGGGCTTTCCTAGGTGTGCTACCATACGTGTGCGCAGCCTATTGCATTGGGGTGTGCACCCCGAAGCTCAAACATGCATGCCTAGGGGGATTCTGCAACACATGTAGTGATTTGGGTGTGCCCAGGCACACCTGGCACACCCCCTGTGCACGACTACGTGTGCTACATTTGTATACAGACTGCCTTAGGTAACCTGTACAACTGTGCAAGCTTTAAAGAATTGTATTAGGCAGAAAAACGGATCACAGAGAAGCGGAAAGCTAATGTTGATTAGGAGTCAAGTTCTCTGTGAAATATGTGAGCTTTAATTCATATAAAAAGGCATGCTGAGAGACTGTGTTTACCGACAGAGTCATGTGCACCCTAAAAATAGAATTTAATGACACAAAAAAAGTGCAAATGTGAGCCCTGCGCTCCGGGCGATTGGAATGAAATGCAGAGATGTGGGATGAGGGTGCTGATGCAACAAAGTGTGTGTGTTATGAGCCCTGGGCCTGGGAACCCTGTGCTCTTTTACACTGATATATTGATTTTTTTTTTTAAGCAGTCTAAAATACTTTTTTTTTTTCTTAAATTCCAGCTCTTGATGCTTCCAAAAAAAAAAAAAGGCTAATACTAAATGTTTTTAAACCAAATAATTCCAATAAAGGCTACAATGATTTGTGTGACTATGCCACCTTCACATTCTATGATCTCCAGGTAGACCCCACCATGCTTCCCCTGCAATCTTTATTTTAATTTTCAGGTGGTGGCGTGTCAAGTTCACCCAAAAATGGATGTCATATTGCCCAGCCCCCCCTTCCCTTTCTCACAATTGTAAATATACAGTATATATATATATATATATATATATATATATATATATATATATATATATATATATACAGTATCTCACAAAAGTGAGTACACCCTCACATTATTGTACATATTTCCTTCTATCTTTTCATGTGACAACACTGAAGAAATGACACTTTGCTACAATATAAAGTAGTGAGTGTACAGCTTGTATAACAGTGTAAATTTGCTGTCCCCTCAAAATAACTCAACACACAGCCATTAATGTCTAAACCGCTGGCAACAAAAGTGAGTACACCCCTAAGTGAAAATGTCCAAATTGGGCCCAATTAGCCATTTTCCCTCCCCGGTGTCATGTGACTCGTTAGTGTTACAAGGTCTCAGGTGTGAATGGGGAGCAGGTGTGTTAAATTTGGTGTTATCGCTCTCACTCTCTCATACTGGTCACTGGAAGTTCAACATGGCACCTCATGGCAAAGAACTCTCTGAGGATCTGAAAAAAAATAATTGTTGCTCTACATAAAGATGGCCTAGGCTATAAGAAGATTGTCAAGACCCTGAAACTGAGCTGCAGCACGGTGGCCAAGACCATACAGCGGTGTAACAGGACAGGTTCCATTCAGAACAGGCCTCGCCATGGTCTGCAGGGACAGGCTCAGAGGTGGTTGACGCCACGCCAGCTGGAGCCAAGAATGGTGGTGTGTGATAATGGCACAAACCTCCTGTCCGCCCTTAGACAGGCAAAGTTGACACATGTGCCATGCCTGGCACATCTCCTAAATTTGGTGGTGCATAATTTCCTAAATAGGTACCAAGGGTTGGAAATCTGCTAAAGCTGGCCAGAAGAGTCTGTAGCAATGTCAGGCGGTCATACACAGCCAGTGCTCTTTTGGCTGAAATTCAGCGGGAATTCCATCTGCCCGTAAACTGCCTGATTTGTGACATGCCCACCAGGTGGAACTCAACTTGGGCAATGCTGCAGCAGCTGCACCTGCAGCAGAGGGCCTTCATCGACTACCTGTGTGAGTATGGCACAATGACAGGCTCAGGCTGGCTCAGGTTTTTTTCCCTATTCCAATGGCTGCTCGTAAAGGATGCATCCACTGTACTGTCACCATTTGATGAGGCCACAAGGATGGTGAGCCGTGACAATGCATGCATCAGTGACACAATTCCTGTTGTGTTCTTGCTGGAGCAGACTCTGTGTGGCATTATGGACAGGACACTTAAGGCAGAGCAGCAGAAGGAAGTCTTAGTCCGTAGGGTTCAATATTGAGTTGGCCCACCCTTTGCAGCTATAACAGCTTCAACTCTTCTGGGAAGGCTGTCCACAAGGTTTAGGAGGGTGTCTATAGGAATGTTTGACCATTCTTCCAGAAGCGCGTTTGTGAGGTCAGGACCATAAAGACATAGATGAGTGAGTTTGGGGTGGAGGAACCTGACTGGTCTGCCCAGAGTCCTGACCTCAACCAGATAGAACACCTTTGGGATGAATTAGAGTGGAGACTGCGAGCCAGGCCTTCTCGTCCAACATCAGTGCCTGACCTCACAAATGTGCTTCTGGAAGAATGGTCAAACATTCCCATAGACACACTACTAAACCTTGTGGACGGCCTTCCTAGAAGAGTTAAATGCTGTTATAGCTGCAAAGGGTGGGCCAACTCAATATTGAACCCTACGGACTAGAAGACTGGAATGCCATTAAAGTTCATGTGCGTGTAAAGGCAGGCGTCCCAATACTTTTGGTAATATAGTGTATATACCATACCTGGGGGATCCATCTAAAAGCTGGAAATCACTTTAGTAGGTATTGCTACTACACTACTACTACAGTGATCTTTACTAGTTTCTGGGTCCCTTGCAGAGTGGCTGCACTGATGTATTGTGAACACACAGGGTTGCCCACCTGGCATGGGCACCA